>JAPDES010000094.1:0-160254 GCA_027569235.1 Aspergillus sparsus
CCCCCCCCCCCCCCCCCCCCCCCCCCCCCCCCCCCCCCCCCCCCCCCCCCCCCCCCCCCCCCCCCCCCCCCCCCCCCCCCCCCCCCCCCCCCCCCCCCCCCCCCCCCCCCCCCCCCCCCCAGAGGAAAGAGCTATGGCTTAAATTCATGGGTGAGCAAATATTAATTATTAATTATTAATTGTCCTAATTATTAACTAGTCATTATCGTGGATTTTCCGACACATTCATATACCTAATCCAGAACTAGCGTGTGGAGTCGCGAGGGTAGCCCAGCTAGTAGGTACCTATCAGTCACCAGAGAGGTGCAGTGGTGGTTAGTTAATACCTACCCACTATTATTTATGAAATTATTGTATTGCTTATTCGGTAGGTACTTCGCTTTTACCCTTAAACCATAGAGGTGCAGTTATGCTAACATTAATATACCAAATTTTCCTTATATCAACCTCAAAACCAATGGTTATCATGTAGCTACTCGATATCTACTACCCAAGTAGCATAAAGAGGTATTCTAAGTAACCTCTTGCTTTGTTTCTCTTTCTCTCCTTTGGACATCTTTCCATCCCACTAGTACCTCTTCCATCCCCGCTCTTATTATTAGGTAGGTTTAAGCACTATGCAGATAGAAACTATGCTCAGATGTGGAAGGTGCTACACGGACAGTAGTACTATATAGTAGGTACTTTTTTCATCAGGTAAAACCTGGTATGCTGCATACCTACTATGTCCAACGACGTCCACTACCTAGGTACCTAGGTACTTACCTCCCATCCTCGGAAATATCAACCGTATACCCTTTAGTTTATCTTATTCGCCTTATTATTTTGTATAGATTGAGTATGGATTGTCGAGTACTAGTAGGTTTTAGGTAGTATTATTATGCTTAGGTTATTATTGCTATTATTTCTTTCCTCCCATGACTTGGAGAGAAAGGTTGAAATGTAAAACCTCTCTATTCTTGTCATCACCTGAGCAAAGTTTGGTACCATATCAGACATCATGGATAAGCGCCCTCTTCCCCCTTCCCCCTCCCTTTCGCTTCGCTAAAGTACTCCGTATGCCGTAGTCGAATTGGTTGGTTTTACAGCCACCGTCACCTAGAACCCACCAGCCTCCTTTCTACCTAGGTAGGCTGCTTCCACTGACTCGGATCTTGATCCACTTGTGTCACGCACACAATCCAAAGCCGCCCACGAATGATACCTATACTCCGTACGGTAGTAGCCTAAGCTACCTCTCTGTGTGGGCAGGCGATGATTCGACGGAGTACAACCTAGTTACTTTTATTATTTTTGTTGTTATTCTCGTTATAATTTCCTTGTTCTTTTCATTATTATTTTTTTTTTATCTGAAAACAAAGAAACTTTTTTTTTTTTTTTTAATATCCTTCATACCCTTTAGTGGTGGTAGTTTCTTTCTTTTTTTTTTTTGCCGTCTCAAGAAGATAAAACTTGATGCAACATAATCACAAGAAGCAATTGTATCACCACTGCCAGATCATCGACTGGGGAACACATGCTAGACTCACTAGTTTCATGTTCAGAACAATCCCTGAGAATTTGCCAGGGATCCTCGAAATTCCCATGAGGGACAGATGGCTCACTGGTCGGGCCACATACCGGCATTCTTCCGTGCCAGCTCTTGGAAGATAGTAATTGTTGTATTGGTGGCTCATGGTGGGAAAATACTACCGCCCGATGACTCGACAACCAGACTCCGACCAGGCATTTTCCCTGTTCATTCCAATCGCTCCATCTCCAGAAGGTCAGCCCTTCATCGAGATAGCTACCTCTTGGAAGCAAGGCTGGCTTGAATAGACCTTTTGGGTCCTTCTAACTACCTACTGGTTCACTCTGTGTGAAGGGGTTCTCTCAAACACCCTGGCATTTTTTGCGGCAGTGCATCCTGCACCTAATGGTTTGGTGCATTTGGCCATCTCAAAAGGCTCCACACAAAAAGTCATAACACCTCATAATAAGGTCTCCGAACTCCGGATCAAGTCCATATCTGTATCCCACCACATCCATTTTTTTGATTCATGTAGTATATACTTGGTCTCTATATAGGGCACAGATAGCTAACTCCAAAGTTGATTTGAACATTTAAAGTATCTTCGGGGAGGAAAAAGGAGAGACACCTGGTCAGCATCCACCACCGTAATCAATAGGTGCAGCGATATAACCATGGAAACCCAGCTCAATCTAATCCATTTAGGGGCTCAAGGGATGGGGCTAGCTGAAAAAAAAAAAAAAAAAAAGGACAGCCAAAAGCTGTTTCTTGGATTCTTCCGGTAAGACCAGAACTAGTAATGGGGGGCGCTTTACCAGATGCTACTATGATATTCTAGCAAGTGGGGTCAAGATTCGAAACGTTCATTCCTACGCTGGCTATGACTGCACTGCGGCATGAATCTAATTGTCCTCTGCGCAATGACCATCAGCTATCAATCAGGCGATAATCCCGGCTCCTCTCTAGGATTTGGTATGAAACTCCAGACTCCAATCCTCTAAAGCGACGGTCTTTCAAAGTTCACATACTAACTTGGTATTTAGTTCACCATTGCGACAGCCCCCAAGAAGTAACTGCCTTTCTGGAAAGCGCTACTATTAAGTATTTCATAATTGTAGGTCGGTTGGTCTGCTGAAGAAGGGGATTTTCTCCCGCCGGCGGGGGGGGGTTTGCTCGTCTCTCTCATCGAGTATTTTTACCGGGCAAGAGCGGATCTTTGATGCATACCCACGCAATCCTGAATAAAGCGGGCAGTTATAAACCGCATTTTCCTTATTTTATATGATTCGATATTTTCAGGATTATATAAGGATGGTATTCAAGAGAATTATAGAGGGGATAATATTGAAGGAGAAATTTTTTGGGAACAAAATTTCCAAAGAAAAAAAAAAGAAGAGGAAAAACAAAGCAGAACTTGATGCTTCTATCGTTTCTCATCCATGTGATAAGGTTGCCAGAATAATCAGGCAGCACTTTTTTTTTCCCTTAACCTTGGCTTTTCGCACAACTCCATCATCCATTGCTAAAACAAAGAACTAAAGAACAAATCCTTCCTTCAAATTAATCGATCTGTCCACTCTTCCTATCAGGATCAGCCACGTCAAGACCTAAAGGCAAGGTGGCAGTCCCAAAGTAAGAAAGGGAGAGGATAGAAAAAAAAAAAGGAACATTTTCTCCCCTATTGGGTGTCTCTGTATCGAATCTACGTCAAGCCATTTCCATGACTGTTGGGAGGATTAAGTAAAAGAATCACCCTATAATATCTCGCTTGGTCATTTTTTTTTTTTTCCTTTTTCTTTCCCTCTCACAGGGTTCATCTGCCTTGCTTAGAGCCGGGTTGGTTCATCCTAGTAGTCCACCCAAGCTAGTGGATCAATCAAGACGAAAAGACGCCCAGGCTAAAGCCTCACAAGAGAAATCATGCATATGCTCACATCAGTCGCTTCCTCTACGCTGTCTCTGGCCGAGGATAATTATATCTATGCTATCGAACCATCGTCGCTGACAACATTCGCGGCTATTTCTTCCGACGACTCACTTCGTGTATTCGATGCAAACAATCTTAGTCATGTGTCTGTGATCGCCGCAAGTGCCCACGAGGGAATTACTTCGTTGCGGCCGTACGACGCGAGTCAGCAATTGATGGCAACGAGCGGAAGAGACGGGAAGGTGAAGCTTTGGGATCTCCGCCATGGCAAAAATACTGCGGTTGTCGCGGTGGAAACATGTAAGCACTCCTTTGAATCCTCCGTTGTGGTCGACCTATGAATTGTTCTATGCGTCCCACCTTCTGGTCCCTCAAATCGTGATGATCTCTGGCCCGCTCCGGGATGTTCTAGGCACTTGTGCTCGACTTCCCGAGGATGGCTGGGCCAAAAAAAAGGACTGGGACTCGGCTAACGAAGGATCCATTTTAGCAAATCACGCCCCTGTGTTGTCAATAGCTGGTTGTCCTGCAACCAACAGTATCGTTGCTGGTACTGAACTGACTTCTCATCAGGCAATTGTTTCGTTCTGGTGAGTTTGTCTACTTGTCTAGAATGCCCCGTGTAACTTACAGGCCCATCCTCCGAGAGAATCGATCGCCGGGCTAGTCTCCTAAACTCATTGTTGATTTCGCGAGCTGCTAACTGACGCTGCAGGGATATCAGATCACCGGGTCATACTCGTCTTCAATATGTTGAGAGCCATAATGACGATGTGACAGAGGTATGTTCAAGTGTTGTGGGGGATACTCTTAATGGGGATCGCAGCTAACCGTGGCACCGCCTAGCTTCAATACCACCCAACGAACCACAACATCCTACTCTCCGGGAGTACGGATGGCTTAGTCAATGTCTATAATACTACTATTACTGACGAGGACGATGCTCTGGTACAGGTCATCAATCATGGGTCCGTACACCATGCCGGGTTTATCAATGACCGGACCATATATGCCCTGAGTCATGATGAGGTGTTCTCTATTCATCCAGCCACAGATCCTGATGACCAATCCCAGGAGCCCGACCCTGTGCAGTTTGGTGATGTTAGGGAACCTCTTGGGTGCGAGTACATTGCTCAGCTATGTATTGGCAGTCAGGGGCCATATATCGCTGCTGGCAATAAAATGTGCGTTCTGGGTGACCTCTGTTGCCTTGCTTTCGGTATCCTTCTGTTCTGTGTCCTTTGCTGTTACTGACCAGTTTTAGTGATAAACAATTGGATCTAGTTCCTCTAATCCCTACGCCCTCTTGGCACTTTGACCAGGGCAACGTATGGCGTCTCCCCGGAGCGCATGGTGAAGAGGTTGTTCGCTCCGTGTACGTAGATGAGAAGGTAAGCATTTGTTATTGTTCGACGTTCGATTTTTATTTTATCATGTGTTGTTTCTAACTATCAATAGACAAGTTCTGTGTTCACCGCTGGTGAGGATGGCCTCGTCCGGGTCTGGAGAGCGGAAGTGGCTGGGGGAGAGCAGCAGTCTAGCACCTCAGCGAAAACCCCACGACCGAAGGAGAAAAAGGCTAAGGATGCGGGTAGATACCGACCATATTAGGGGTTTGATTTGGGGGTAAAGTCGAAATAATAAAAAATAAAATAAAAGTTCTTGTCGCCCATATTCATTTGAGGGAATGGCTCGGTAATTCAGACATGAAGCATAGCTTATTCCCATGTAGTATATACAGCATTGTATTCAGCGTATGTCCTTTTTTCCAAGGTAGTTTAATGTGGATGATACATCTGTTGGCTACAAGGTACACTTTATGTTAGATATTTAATATCTATGTGTATGCAATGTAGGGTGAAACGAGCACACAAAACTATTGCGGCTAGGGTATCACAGCACAGATATATAACTAAGGTTCCATAGCATAACCAACCTGCCGAGCGTGGCACATACATGGACTGTAGGTGATACAAGTAATTATTCATGTAAATATATATAGATTTTTGTCTCTGACTATACCTAACTATTATGCTACACATATAGATAAGATAGAAAGACTGAAAAAAAAGGACTCTTTATATAATAAGTCTCACGTGGTTCACGATAAAGAGAGTAAGGAGCTACGTAAGTAATTATTATTAAGGAAACTTACTTAGTTAGGTAGTGAGTAGTGGGTGGATGGAATCCAGAGAGGAAAAAATTAAAAAAAGAGTAGTCGCGCCCGGGATCGAACCGGGAACCTTCTCGGTATTCCACGAGGTGGAGATGCTCACTTTTGAAGTTGTGAACGAGAAATCATAACCATTAGACCACGCGACTGGTTCTTGTTATTCAACGAAGGTTATTAAATTAAGAGGGGACTATTCTTTCCTTAGTCATTTCCTTTTTCTTTCTTTCCCTACTACTACATAATTATAAAAAAGTGATATGGTAAGATTAAAGTCCCTGGTGTGTCCTGTCTTTGATTATAAGAGGTCTACGGAACTTGCTGCCCGAGTCCTTCTTATATTATTTTTTTTAAAAGTAGGGTTTAATTCTGCTTTGTGCATGACTCCATAAGTGAAGCTGATAACATTATTTTCTTTTCTATTCTCCACCCCTTGGCTGACCGCCCTTACAACCGCCTCTCTCATGTTGTATTTATTTACATACTTTATTTAATATACTTTTAGATGTTTCCTAAAAAATAGGTTGATAATTAATACACATTTTATTAATATTCTAGATTGGGATTTATTTAATTTCCTAAGAGATAGATGCTTTAGGTAATGCGGTGGTCAGTCAGTGTTGATTGTAATTAAATTTGTTTTTTTTTTTTTTGCCCCGGCAGAAAAATAATGCTTCCCAGGCGCTGGCTGATTGGGTCTTTCATTTCTTTTCCTCTTTTTTTTTTTTTTTTTTCTTTCTTTTTTGATTATTATCTTCTATAATAAACCATTATTACGCCTTCTCACCCTCTCTATCCTACCCGATTATTCCTATCACTTGGTATATTGAGCCTCTCATTTCGGTCTTTACTCCAATTTTTTTTTCTTTTTTTCGTTTTATATATATTTATCTTTACGCCAGAGGGGACTCTTCAATCAGTCCCACCTTTTCTCGCGCAATTATACGTACGACTGGATACTGGATTATCTTGACATGATTTGAACGACATAAAAAAACATTACCCTCTCCTCTAGGCACAAACCTCCTCCCGCCGAAAGAAGCTGTATCCGTTATCGACCTACCTCTGCTCTCCTACCAAAACCACCTCCCAAATACCTAGGATATAAACGAGTAAACTAGACCGCAAGAAAGGGGAGAGCCACCTGGGCTTCTCAATAAAACAACAATCAACATGTCTGAAAGCAAAAAAATGGATGCTCACGCCTACCTAATACGATACGGCTGGTCTGGACCGGGCAACCCACTGAACCCTGATCAGGCCAGCGCGCGTGGAGGCCTAGGACTTACGAAGCCGCTTCTTATCGCCCGACGAAAAGGAAATGAAGGGGTAGGCAAGCAGACAACGAAAAACCCGACGAATCAATGGTGGCTGCGTGGGTTCGAGGATGCCCTGAAGGGGGTGGGACAAGAGAACGGGGATGCAGGGAAGAAGTCTGCGCCGAATGCCCTGACAAGTGAGCTGTACCGGTTTTTTGTTCGGGGGGAGGTCGTTGCAGGGACGATTGGGAAGGAGACTGAGACTCAGACTAAGAGTGAGTTAGGGTCAAAGAAGAGGAAGAAGGACGTGGATGGGGCGGGGAGGAAGGAGGAAGAAAAACGGAAGAAAAGGAAAAGGGGTGAGGGGTTGGGTGGCTCTTCGTCTGATGATGATGGGAAACGGAAAGAAACCAAGGAGGAAAAGCGACAGAGGAAGGAAGAGAAGAGAATGAGGAGGAAGCTCGAGAAGGAGAGGGAACGTGATCAGAGATCATCATCTCGCGAGGGGAAGAAGGACAAGAAGAAAAGGAAGAATGCGCCAGAAGAGGATTATCCTACGCCTATGTCGATGGATCAAGATTTGACAGTCTCTGATGGGCAAGATGGGGAGCGGATTTTGGACCTGAAAGACCTAGAGAAACAAAAGAAGAAGAGAGAAAAGAAAGAGGAAAAGAAAGAGGAAAAGAAAGAGGAAAAGAAAGAGAAGGAGAAGAAGGAGAAAGATGCCAAAGAGAGTAAGAAGAGCAAGAAGCGGAAAACATCTTCATCGGAGCACGATGAGGAGTCGAAATCAAAATCGAAAAAGTTAAAAGACAAGAAAACCTCAATATAAAACGCGGTTTGGGATGTGTTATCAAAAAAAACCGGGGGAACTTTTTTTTGTTATAGTATTCTGGCTTGGGCGTATGTATGTACACACTTCTACTTGTATAGATTTAGACTGTTTATGGATACCCACTTGGTAACTGTTGCTATTTATTCGATTTCTACACAAAGAGCAGAGCGCAAAAGATGCATGGATGTCATTAACGTATTCATTTTATAATTTATATACCGGAGCTTCTTAAGCTTCTATTGGGAGCTTCCCTGGTTTCCCCGAAAGAATCCATGGCCTTTGCTCCCAAAACTCATCCTTAATGATATCAATGTGGTCAACGACCACCTGGGCTTTTCGCCGCAATTTACGGATCTTTTCCTGCTGTGACTTGGACAATGTCTCGAGCTTCGGCGTTGACACCATCTCACCCTCATCGGTAATCTTGGATGCTGGTGACTTGATATCCTCAAGTTGGTACTGTATTGATTTAGCTCATGAAGGGAGAAAATATAGAATGGCAATGATATAGGAAAAGAAAAGGAAAGAAATTATTATATACCTGACGGTAAATCACGCTTCCCTTCTTATAAATTTCCTCCTCATTATTGTAATTGATCTTAAACCTTTTGAAAAGGATCTCATTCTTGTCGGACGATACAGTCCCCTTTTGTCCGAAGCACACCCGTTAATACCAAATACCAAAGCACATGCTGGCGATGAGTTCCAATTAGGGACGAAGAGAAACTCACCTGCAATTCTCGTTCTGCATCAGTGTTGCTCATACCTCCCTGCTGGACCATGGTCCAGAATGTTGTATTATAGAGATTATTGATATGGCCTGAGCAAAAGTGTAAGAAGAAAAAGAAAAAAAAAGGTGGGAGAAAGAGGGAGAAAATTTTGTAACCAGAACTCACAATCTACCTGCCGCCAACTCATATAGTCACGTAGATTCCTGGAAGTTGGATACATGACGGCTCTTCCATCAAAAGAGGGTAGATGCGGAGACTGCAGAGGCGTATCTGGAAAATATGTTCCCCATAGATAGATGTAATGGGCAGTGAAGGTGGAGGCAATAGTTGTTACGAGTTTGCTTCATGCATTTCACATCAGGATAAAGGAAAAAAAAAGGTAATGTTAGATGGCGGGTAAGCTTACGCGCTTCTCCTTTCAAAGAGCTCGCAATTGGGATGGAATACAAAGCTTGAAGACGACAAATCAGTCTTGGTTCTTTGCTCTGTGGGTGGAGTTCTCTGTTTCAGTGGGGGAAGCCAAACCTGTACTCATCGCTGACCCCATAAGCAATTGCCAGGTCTGGAAGGTCTTTCATTACCTCGACCGCTGCAGCATTCATTAGATCTAGTGCGCGGCGATCGTTGGGTTTCTTGAAGCCATAGCGATCAGATAGTCTAAGAGATGGGTCAGTAAGGCCGTGAGGTTGAGTGGCGGGGAGAGTTGTAGTTGTTCCGGGGGTTAAAAAAAAATAAATATTGAGGAAATTAGACTAACTTATGGAAGCCTCTACCGTCAATCCGAACTACAATCCAAGTGTTGGGGAGCAAAGTGTCTGGTTGCTCGAACAGCTTGACATATTCATATCTGGGAGAAAGTAGTTAGTTGGATGGAACGATAGAAAGAGAGGTGGCAGGGGGGTTGATACTTTGAGTTGGCCATGGCGAGAGTAAAGTTAATAGTCGAATAGAGATAGAAATACAATCTATGGACTATTCGCGGTGGGGAAAACGGAGGAATAGATGAATAGATGAACCCATATGATGATGAGGTCAAGCAAGGAATTCAAATTGTGGGGTTGAAAAATCCATCCTCAGTAACCGATGACAACTTCGATCTCTCATTCCCTGTCTTGGTTCATAGGCAAATCCACCTCCATGAGCTTTAGACATAGTGTAATCAATATGATGATATATTTATCTCTTCTTCTACAGCTCTTGCCTTTTTTTTTTTTTTTTTTCCTTTTCTTTTTAACGGTATTGGTAAGCTTTGTGGCTGAACATAGGCACATGGTCTATAGTATGAAATCTCCTAGTGCATTTAATAATTGGGACCAGTGGGGGAAAAAAAAAAAAAAAGGCACATTGTACCCACTATGTATTGCTATGTAGGTCTTCTTATCTAGTGCCTATGCTTATAAAAGGGAATGTAATAAATAAAGGAGAATCAACCCCGTGTTATAAAGCCCTGTAGAGAAAAGGGGTGTTCTAAAAAAGGAGAAAAAAAGGAGGAAATGAAAAGAAAAGAAAGGGTGGGCATAAATTGGAGGGGAAAATTAATGAAGAGCGATGGAATCACGATACAGCAGTAATATCCTCCTCTTCCTCTGGGATCTCATCATCACCAATCTCACTAACCACCTCACTAGGCCGCTCACTTGTTTCACTTGCCGCCTTGTCAGATTTCTTCGACTTGCGGCTGAAAAAACCGAGGCTACTTCTACTAGACTTGTCCGTCGACAGGATGCTAGAGACAGTGCTGTCAATGCTTTTAGCAAGGTGTACTTCGCTGCTGCCGTCTTCGTCGATATCACCTTGCGACGAGTCTCCCTTTTTGGAAAAAAGACCGGAACGGTCCTTCCAGGAACTGAATTTTCCAGAGCTGCCTTTACGGGTGATTTTGCGAATGAATGACTCTTTTGAGCTAGCATTGTCGGCGGAGGCCGCAGAAGGCATACGTTCGAGGGATTCGTAAGAGTCTCTAGTAAAAATAGATAGCGACCGAGAGTCTTTGGAGGCGCGGGATTCGGAGGGAGAGCCATCTTCTATCAAGAGCTCAAAAGGTACATCGGCTTCTTTGTCCTTCACTCTCTCCTTCTCCTTATCTTTATCCGATTTCTTCCCTGTAAAGATTGTTTTGAATGAAGGAGCAGCCGGATTCAATTTAGGGGTGACTGGCCGATGGGAAGACGATGGGCGCGTGCCAATGGGTGCTTGTAAGGGCCGACCTTGTCTTTCAAAAGATGAATCCTGGATAAAATCAGGTTCCCCAGTGAGGCCTAGAGGGAGGTGCCCGGAAGATCCGTATTGAGTGGATGGGCGACGAGAGTGAGCTCTTGACCATGTGGAAGGCGAAGTCCAATCGAACCCAAGAGGACTCCGGTGATCGGGTTTATCTGCTGATGGCCAGCCGAAATGGCGGTTGTCGGTTGAAGGGTGGGGGAGCTGGTTATCAAATGAAAATGTTGATGATGGTCGTGGAGATAAAGAGCCTCGTCGGACGGTGCCTAGAATTGATGACGGATCAATGGGATCGTGTCGGGGGCTGAATTGGTTATAGCCGGTGTTAAGGTCCGAATTTTCGCTCGACTTTGTTAGACTGGCCCCGCTTCCAAAACCGAACCTGCTTGGAGAGAAAATGCTCGAGATGGCTGTTCGTCTGGAAGGTAAATGATCTGATGAACTATCTGCAGTTACACCGGTTGTGTTGCTCTTTGGAAGCAGCGACATGGGATTAGCCCAGCTGGCTGTATAGCTAAGACGACGGCGCCTTGCACCAAGTGGTTCTATTTCATCTAGATCGCGAGGAAAAGATTGGCTCTGCCCTGCCTTTAGGGTACCTAGAAGGGGTGGCTCGTCGGCAAGTGTTTTACCACGCGGACGATGAAAGTTAAAGAGACCAGACAACCTCCTTGAGGCACTCTTTGGGGCTTCGCCTATATCTCCTGGGTGCACTGGTTGAGAGTCGGCTTCTTGTGAGCGTCTTTGATGCTCATGTGGGCTGGCAAATATGCTTGCAGGACGGCTGCTGGACGAGTCTGGTGAGGGTGGTCCGAAGCTTTCCCGCTGTGTTGTTAACTGATCCACATTGGAAAATCGGGGACGGACAATGGGGTGAGGTAGCTCTGGTGATTCTTCATCCCCAAGAAGATCCGATGGGAGTAGTGCGTCCGCTCGGGGGCTCATCTGGGGATTGCTAAATGAGAACTCAGAGGATGCGCGAATGGTTTCAGGCTGGCTTGTAAGTCCCGGAAGAGTCATTCCATTATTGATATTGAAGAACGACGAGCTTGGAGCAAAAGTAGGAGAGCTCGTGGTAGGAGGATTGTAGCTCATTCCGGAAAATGAGGGCTCCATTGTGGTGTAGTTCATTGGAGAAGATAAGTTGCTAGTAAGGGAGCTGCGATGACGGCGTGGCGGACGGATCGTGCCCGTGTTTGAGATGTCTAGATCTAGAGATGGAAGGGAGAAAGGCGCGGTGTTGCCAGCTCGTTGTGTGGTTAGCCACTTAAGACGCTCCTGTGCCTCCTGATATTGCTGCTGAGCTTGGGTATGAAGATTGACAAGTGTGGCATATCGCGCATGAAGATTGCCCAGCTTGATTTCCCACTGCCTAGCTCGCTCGTTGTCGATGCGATCCAGCTCCTTGCCATCTTCACTATCAGCTTCGGGGTGTTTCTTCCTTTCCTCCTCCAATTTCTTCACACGTCCACCTTTGTCTTGTATTTCGTCGTCGATTATTTTCATCTCCGCCTGTTCCTTTGCGATCTTCTCTCGAACCTCATCGGCGCGTTTCTTGTCCTCTTCCTCTTGATGGGCTTTCTCTTCTCGCGCCTGAGCAGCGTCTTCAGCCATTTGGACTATCTGTTCTTGCCAGCGTACAATATCATTCTTGCGTTTTTTGCGGTCCGACTCTTTCTGCTGGAGAAGTCTTTCACGTTTTGTCTTTTCACTTTGAACGGTGCGATTGACACTTTCCAACTTATAGACATGTTTTTTCAAATCGCCACTGACTTCATCCTTCTCTTTGACTCGCTTCTTTAACTCATCGCGTTGCTTTTCTAGTTCCTTTAAGAGCGCAATGTGTTCTTCCTCTTCATCCACGGTCTGTTTTTCGACGTTTTCGTTTTCATGTTGCAAAGATTTTAGTCGGTCGGCTAGCCGCCCAAGATTTTCATCTTGGTCATAGTTGGTGGTATGTTTCTGGAAATCTTCGGCATTGCCATGCGAAATATCCACGCCACTGGCTGTAGGTGACTGCTTCCGGGCACCGGAAGATCGTTTAGATTGCATCTGCCCGCCGCTATGCTCACGAGCCATTAGTGGTGCTGAAGGAGTGGCAAGCCCAGCGGTCGACCGGGGCACAGAGGCTCGAATGGTGGGACCACCTGATGGAGCATTTTGTTGTGATTGAGAGGCTGGAAGGGCCTTGGTTCGCACGTGGATAATGGCGCTAGGTGTTTGAAAATTGGCTGCGCTGACAGATAGGACACAGATGTGGTAGATATTTCCTGGCGTGAGGTTCAAAATTTCGACTGCGGTTTCCGCTCGTTTCGATTCGCCCGCTGCCAATCATGGTTAACCCTGTATTACAATTACCGTCCCCAAAACGAAGGGAGGGAGGAAAGGGAACCAATCGTCTAATTGTCAAATCATCTAGTTACCTTTGGTACCATTCACTTGGATAATGTGCTTGTAAATAGAGTTGTGAAATTCTGGTTGTTTCCAAGCAATTCGAATCTCACGGGCGGTGATCTCTTCAAGGGTCACTTCTGGCGGCGGAGGAATGTCGAGACCAAGTTTTTCAATCAGGGCCTCATTGGGAGTCTGACAGACCTGCCAGGCACGGTAAAGTAGCCTTCGCAAAAGCGTGTCAATTGTGGCCAGGGGAGAGTAAAGCAGACAGTAGCAACAAAAGCAGTAACTCACCATATCAGTGCCCAGAGGATGCTCACAGCTAGGAAGAGAGCCATGACGCCTCGTACCCTCACTCGGGGGACTACGCTGGGGTAGGCGTCAAAGGGGAAGAAGAATGGCTCATACATTCCAGCGTAAGTCCATGGAGAGCCGGTAGGCAAGGAAAAGGTCAAAAGGACGGATTGACAATCGTCACCGGTCTTTCAACGGAAGGGTCAGTCTCGTGCCTGGATCTTGTACCCAAAAAGGTTGTTAATTAATATCCGCGGGAAGTCGGAAGTGGGGAGGTCATGTGAATAGTGACTAAGAGGGTGACTAATACTGCCCAGGTTGGGAAACTTTCTTTGGCCACTACTAAGCAAAGATGCATAAATTGAAGTTTAACCGATTACGGTAAATTGACCCACCTCCACTTTGCAGAGATTTGAACAAAACAGGTTAGTAAAATTGCCGAGTCAGGCGACAAGGCTGATTCCGGCTTGGGCTTAGCGCCAGTCGAGCTGGATTGCCCGATAAGGCGCGATATCCACGAATAATGAAGCAGTAATGCATGCTGAGTAACTGATAGCGCAGTTAGATAAGCCCGGCTGGTACTCGTTGGGCTGTTGAGGTGAGGCCTCCTCCCAACACTCAGTCCTCCAACATCTGAGCGTCCCCTCTTAATCTCTTTTGCTTCTTTTATACTCTTTTCTTGTTTGCTGTGATCTGCCACTATTTCTTTCGTTTTCCTTCATTCTGAGATGCCCCTGGATCCTGTGGTTGGTGCTTGAATCTTCTTATTAGATCCTGCACCTTTTTCCATTCTTTCTCCACTTTCTGGGTATGTCTCTCGGCCTTTGTCACATGGGACTGTATGTAGGCGGCAATTCCTGCACCTTTGACTTCCTGCGCTTTGCCTAAACTCCCTGACCTACCTTCTTCCCTTCATAATTCCTGCATTTTACGTCTGAGTTTGTTTATTGCAATCGTTCATTATTTGGGCGGGGAACTCCCGATCTTCATTGCGCTATGCAGTACGTCAGAAGTATCAGTGGCTCTGTCTCTAAGACCTGGAATTCGATTAATCCGGCTACTTTGAGCGGGGCTATCGATGTCATTGTGATTGAGCAGGAAGATGGTCAGTATCACTGGCCCTTTAGTTCTTTACCATTACACTGAACTCACGATTGATTCGTATATAGGGACCCTTGCCTGTTCACCCTTCCATGTTCGATTCGGGAAGTTCTCTCTTCTCCGCCCCTATGAAAAGAAGGTGATTTAAAGACCTAGCCTGCTTCTCACTATTTGGCGTTTTTAATTAGCTAATTTATTTATCAATTTTTTTTTCTTTTTTACTTTTACCTAGGTGGAATTCAAAGTCAATGGAGTCAAACAAGATTATTCAATGAAATTGGGGGAAGGCGGGGAAGCCTTCTTTGTCTTTGAAACAACAGATGAAATCCCCGCCTCTCTGCAAACATCGCCTTTGGTATCACCAACAGCTAGTCCGAAAATGCAAAGCGAAGAAAACCTGTCCTCATCCCTTCAGGAGCCAGATTATTTGGACCTCGATAGAAACCCCGGTAGCCAAGATCTCAAAGGACCCCCAAGTCCAGCACTCATGTCCAGGACAGCACGGGCGACAAGTGACCTGGGTGTAGTTACACCCCTGTCGCAGTCCCCTGATGACTCCGCTATGAGTAGATCCCGCCATAACTCATTCGGGGTTGAACCGGGACATTTGGATCGTGCAGTATCCGATGGTGTTTTGGCTCCCGGGAGTGGTAGCGCAGTAGTAGACCAGGCTTTCCGACTCCAGCGCTCCGGATCGATGGGCTCTACGACAGGTTCGAGCCATCCCCATCGCTCACAAAGCCCCCCACCGTTGTCCTTAGAAGAAGCTGTATCGCGTGCGATCTCCCTCTCAAAGAAGCTATCTGGGTCCAATATCCCCTCTCATGTTAATGATACGGGCGACCTCATGCTTGACATGACTGGTTATAAGAGCAATGAAGAAGATGCCTTACGTGCGGAAGTTATTGCTCGTAAGATACTCGCAGAAGAATTGGAGGGAAATTACGACATTGGAGCTCTTATTGGCGCAGACGAGCATGGGAATTTATGGATTTATAGTAGCGAGGAAGCTAAAGAGGCTGCGAATCGCCGTGCGACGTTTAATGCCATGCGACCTAGTTCCGCCATGAGCGAGAATGCTATATCCGATCCCGGATATCATAGTGACAGCGATAAATCGATGCGTGATCCGTCTTTCACAACTAGACATCATCGGGCGAAATCCGATGTTCAACCTGGATTCCCCACCCCACCCCAATCACCAGCGCAAAACTCATTGACCATGGAGCCTACTCGCAACTATGCAAAGACGCTACGCTTGACAAGCAATCAGCTCAAGGCATTGAACTTGAAACCGGGTGCCAATGACATGTCATTCAGTGTTAACAAAGCAACCTGTACAGCTAGTATGTACTTGTGGAGCGGAAACACACCGATTGTCATATCCGATATCGACGGAACTATTACAAAGTGAGTTGCTCTTAAAGTCCTTTTAAAACGAACCATATGGCTAGTCAGCTAACATATACGGCAGATCTGATGCTCTAGGTCACGTCTTGAACATGATCGGCCGCGACTGGACACATGCCGGCGTCGCTAAATTGTATACCGATATTGTTAGCAATGGGTACAATATTATGTACCTCACAAGTCGATCTGTGGGCCAAGCGGATACCACACGGGCCTATATTTATGGAGTTTGTCAGGATGGATATCGACTTCCCAAGGGCCCTGTTATTATGAGCCCCGACCGGACAATAGCAGCGCTTCGTCGGGAAATTTATTTAAGGAAACCAGAGGTCTTCAAGATGTCATGCTTGAGAGACATTCTAAATCTTTTCAATGGCAAGGAGAATCCGTTCTATGCGGGCTTTGGCAACCGGCTCACGGACGCCCTGAGCTACCGATCTGTGAATATTCCGTCCACTAGGATCTTTACCATAAACTCCAACGCCGAAGTGTCCTTGGACCTTCTCAGCCTGAACAAATATAAAAGCAGCTACGTATCTATGAGAGAGCTGTTGGATCATTTCTTTCCGCCAATAAGCTTGCTGGTTCAGGCTGGCGGCGAAGAGTACACTGACTTCACCTACTGGCGGGATCTTCCACGAGACCTCGATGATTTTTCTACAACAGATAGTGAAGCCGAGTATGAAGAAGAGGAAGAAGGAGAGGAAGAAGAAGAAGAAGATGTAGAGGAAGACGAGGAGGAGGAAGACTACGATGAAGAAGATTATGATGGTGAACTGAGTGACGAGGAGCTCGAAGGCGAGGACGCTGCTGAGAATGATCTCAGCGCAAGTTATCTCACGCAGGATTCTGCTGATGAGTCTGACTTAGTCGATGGGCAAAGTCTGCACAAGGTAGATGAAAAGAGTGAGGTTGAGCAGGATTCAACTCAATTGTCGCGGGCTTAGACTACTCGCTCTTGAGATCTAGGAGGCCTGCTGTATCCTTCAACATATTAAACATATCTCGCAATTTCTCGGCATGGCGTTCCATATAATCATTGATACCCATTCACAGAGAGAGCTGTTTGTTTCCTTTGGGATATGTATTTTGTTTCCTCCTTCCTACTTGCATTGCTGAAGGTGTTTCTTGAGAAATGTCTACCTGCATGAAGGGCGTTTGTGATGGGTGCATATTTTGCCAGCTTACTGTTATTTCACACTTTTTTTTGGGGGGGGGCTAACATAAGCTAGATGCTGGAATGTATGAATAGAAGTAAATAGTAACTTATTATGGCTTTTTCTCCCTGTGAAATATGGCTGATCAAGTAGAACATACATTACAAGTAGTTGTCATTTAGATTGACTGAGGGAGAAGCAACTTTCCCGAGTGGGTATAGCGCGGGTTCGGCGAAACTTCAGGATTTCCATCCATCACTTCAGCCTCTATTTCTCCGCTGCATCTTCATACTTCCCCTCTCCCTCTTATTTCATCTAAGAATTTCAAGTAAGATTTTGAAACGCAACCCGGGCCATACTCAATGTAAAATAAGTCTTTCTGAATACTCTCAATCCCCCGATCCCATTATCTCCTGCCCTGCCTACGCTAATGCTCCGACCTGCGCGACCTTGACCACCTACACCGTATACCAGCGTCTTCTTGAAATAACCTCTAATTATCCAAAATCATGACGTCGCCAAGTCAATCCCAAGCCGCGCAATCCACACAACCCCTTACCCCCCCAGCAGAGCCATCCTCTAGCAACACTACAACAGCACCTACCACCGCCCCTTCACAAGTACCCGCAAGCACCAACGCTAACATATCGGCCACGACCAACAACACAACCACAGCGGCTGCTGGTACAACAACAGCACCCTCCGCTGCCGCCTCACAGCCAGCCCAAGTTCCTTCCACATCACTTAAAGACAGTGGGAAGTCACGACGACCACGCGATGTCCGACTGATCCATATGCTCCTCGCCTCCCTTGGTGTGACCTCATATCAAGAACGGGTACCTCTCCAGCTCCTCGATTTCGCATACCGATATACATCTGGCGTTCTGCAAGATGCAGTTCATCTTGCGACAGAAGGGTACGCGGGATTTGGGCCAGGTGAAGCAGGGGGCAGTAGCAGTCGCGCACCCCCCGAAGTGAACAGTGTTACATTACCCGCGTTACGGTTGAGTATTGCATCACGGCTGCATTACCAGTTCCAGACAGGCCTTCCTAAGGAGTTCTTGATGGATGTCGCGGCGGAGAGGAATCGTGTGGCGTTACCGGGTGCGACGAGAGGGTATGATCAGCAGGCTACTCGGACACCGACAGCACCCCAGAGTGTGCTTATGGGCGGGATGAGGTTGCCACCGGAGCGATTCTGCTTGACAGGGATGGGGTGGAAAATGTCGGATGAGTGGGAGAGTGAAGGGGAGGAGGAGGTGGAGGAGGAAGAAGATTCGAAAGGTAATTTCACAACACAAAATAATATGGCTACCAAGGGTGAGGAGGGAGAAGGGGCAGAAGATGAGGATGAGGATGGAAAGATGGAAGATATCTTTGGGGAGGACACGGTTATGGGCGATGGGGATGGGGATGGGGATAAGGACATGACGGATGTTTAACCTATGGGAGAAATGTGTGTCTTCATTACCTATTTCTCTCTCTTTTTTTTTTTTTTTTTTTTTTTTTTTTTCTCTTAATGACTTTCTCGGTCTAGATATACACACACACTCACAACAAGGGGGGTTTACGTTAAGAAGAGAAATTACTCTAGCCATGACCATATTTTTAACTTAGGAAAAGTAAAAGGGATTGGGAGTTTTTGATTCTTCTCCTTCTTCTAATTCCGTAAGATACTATACATAATGCGCTTTGATGCAAGAAATATAAAAGGCTTAAAGTAGAACGCCTCGAGTATATCAACCATCTTCACGCCTCAAGAGGGTGCTATACCCCCAACAACCAACAGCCGACAGCCGACAAAAAGGGCAAAAAAAAAAAATAAATAATAATGGAAGCAACCATATCAGTAATGAAATACAGAAACCGGGAGGAGATGTACAGCGAAGAGGGGAAAAAACATGTAAAGGTAGGGGAGGTGGGAGCGTAAAAAGAGTAGATGAGAGGCGAAGCGTGAGGGACGAGCGGCGGAGCAAGTCGGGCGATGTGATATAGGATGGAATAATAATAGACGAATATGCCCGTAGAGAGGTAGGGAGTGTGTAGGTTGGTACGTAAGGAGGGAGATAGGCATGAAAAAGATTTATCATCTTGACGATGACGGCGATGTTGTGGTGGTTGACCTCCTTTGTTCATCCTCTCTCATCATGCGAATTACCTCCTCCCTCCGTTTCTCGACCCTAGCGAGTTCCTCATCCTTGATCCGCCTCCGCTCCTCATGGGTCGCGAACCATTCCTCCCTTGCCCGATCCTCCTCCTCTGGTTTTGCGTGTTCGAGCATACAGGAATTCATTGCGAGTCGTTGGGTCCGACAGACCCAGGTGGCTGTGACTGTACGGTTGACGGCGCATTCGGCAAAGGCTGAGGAGGAGAGGAAGAGTTTTGTTAGCTTGGGTTCAGTAAGTTGCGAAGGTTTGACTTAGCTACCTACCTACCTTTAGGTAGGTAGGCAGATAGTAAGTAAGTAGGTAGGCACATAGGTAGCTCCTCCCCGCCTCTATATAGATAGAATTGAATGAATGTAAAGGGGAGGAAGAAAGCAAAGGACCAAGGAATGGAATGAAAGAGGTAGGTACCTTTAATTTCGGGGCCGCAATGGCTTCGTACGCGTTTATAGTATAGCTTTTTGACTTCTGCTTCTTGTGCGGCGGAGAGCGGGAGGGGATTGCGGAGGTTGTATTTTGGGGTGGATTGGGATTGAGTCGCCATGTTATCGGAAGATATAATGAATTAATTGTGATGGAAAGGAAAAGGATATAAATTATAGAGACGAATGGGAAAGAATAATCTAGAATTAAGAGCAATGGTGGGGGATGAGGAGGAGGAAAGTGAGTGTGAGAGTTCAGATATCTTGAAGGCGGGAGGTTTGTACGTGACTGGTTTTAGTCAACTGGGATTTTTCCTGGTCAACTCCGACCTTTTTTTTCTCTCCACTTCTGAATACCATACAAAATTTTTTTTTATCAACTAACCTTCCCCTTTCCCACCCACTCCTCTTTTTAAAATAAGGCTTGATTTACTCGAAGTAAATATTACAAAAAGCTCTACTGTCTTTGGAAAATAATAATCTTTAGTTTTAATCTGAGTTACTCGACCCCAAAGTCAGCCAAAAAATGTCTTCCATGCGAAACGCCGTTCAAAGGCGGAATCACCGCGAACGAGGTCAGCTTAAAGGCAGAGAAAAATGGGGTATCCTCGAGAAGCATAAGGTACGTCTACTATATTTATTTTAATAGAGATAATTTTCAAAGCTATTTCAGAAAAGAATAATAAAAAAAAGACTAATAGATTATGAATAGGATTACTCGCTCCGCGCGCGCGACTACAATGCCAAAAAAGCCAAGCTCAAGCGCCTCGAGGAAAAAGTTCACGACCGTAATCCCGATGAATTCGCTTTCGGAATGATGTCTGCTCACTCGCAGACTAAAGGGAAACATGGAGCTGCAGCCAGGGACTCAGCGGCTGCACGGGGACTCAGCCACGAGGCGATCCAGTTACTCAAGACACAGGACGCGGCATATCTTCGGACCGTGGGAGAGAGGGTTCGACGACAGATGGAGAAAATAAAAGAAAATGTCAGACTGCAGGAAGGGATGAGAGGGGTCTTTGGTGGAGATGATGATGACGACGAAGAGGATGCAGAGGAAGACGATGATTTTGATTTCGATTTCGGCGGGGAAGAAACGAACAGGAAGAAACAGGAGATGACAATGAGGAAGTTGATGTTTGCTGACGACCGGGAGGAGCAGAAAGTGATTAAGAAACTGCGGCTTGAGGGACAGCAGGAGCTAGAAGAAGAGGCTGTTGAGGAAGAATCGTTCGGGTCTCGACAAGAGAAACAACAACAACAACAACAGAAAAATGGGAAAAAGTCCCAGAAGCAGCTTGATGCGGAGAGACAGGCATTGGTTGAGGCTCGACGAGCGAGGAAGATCAGGAAGCGGGCGATTGAGGCAAGAGAGAGTAAGCTCAAGTCCCTGCAGAAGCAATATGCAGATATCACGGCTGCAGAGCGTGAGCTGGATCTGCAGCGGGCGAAGATGTCGAACTCTATCGGAGGTGTGAACAAGAATGGCCGAAAGTTCAAGATCAAAGAGCGCAAGCGGTGATCGGACTAGCTGCTGTGTCTCTGCTCTGCTATGATTTATGACTGGGACCGGGAAAAGAGAAAAGACTTCTGTGTTTGTATAGACTGTGTGGATTTATTTACTATATTCTGGGCGCATGATACCAAAAGCATTAATTTTAATCGGTTGATCTGTCTATAGATTAGTTTGGCTACAATTGTAAATAGGTTGCAACTGCTATTCTAAGCTGGAGATCTGATAATATTTTCTATAAGAGGATGAGGAAGTCATCCCGATTCTTCTAAGATACCTCCAAGTTGAGTATACCTAGAATACCTGACTAGTAGGTAGGTAGGAATGTGTAGCTGCTGAGCTGGTCGGGGAGTATACACAGTATGTTCCCCATTAAACTATCGGCTGATGAAGTCCCTTCCCTATCGCCTAGGAGAGAGAGAGAGAGAGACATTTTAGACTCCTTTTGATGAGCGATCCTTATAGCTCGCATGCAAGCTCCTCCGTAGATTTCCAAGCCAGAAAGATTAGTTCCGGGGATCGACGAGCATATTCTATATTAGGTCTAGTCAGGGCAGTTTATTTACTCAATCAAAGACCGAATGGACCACTATTGAAGTGCCATGTATTACAACAAATCCAAATATTAGTAGGACATACCATTCGTGGGTCATATTATTATTAGCTGGTACTATGGCTGTACAACTCCAGAATCATATCCACAGCACAGGGAGATAGATCCCTATTGCAGGGTAACATAGCATGTGTTTTGCGTGACTTGCTGCCAGGTACCTTACAGGCAGGCGTAGATAGTTTGTGACTCCTCTCTCTCCTTTCTAATCCCTGAGGGGTTTCTCCCTTTTTATTATTGTTATTATTATTATTATATTTGTTACCCACCTCCATTTCTCACCCCCCTCTCCCTTCATTCATCTCTAAACCTTTCAAGAATTGGCCTTTTGCTGGGCTCAATTCTATCCATTCTTTTAATTAATCTTGTCGATTCTCTTCTTTCTTTCAATTTACTTTCCATGTCCTTCGCTCTTTATTTATTCATATACTGCCCACCCTTCATGTACTAATCTAGGACGCTCACTCTATACACTATGCGCATATACCATCTCTCCCTCCCAGCCGCAGCCCTAGCCCTTAGTGTTCCGTTGAATTCCAGCCCTCGCTCCGATGCCTCTCGAGCAGATGCGATTAGAGAGGCGTTTTCGCATGCATGGGATGGCTATATGAGACATGCTTTCCCCCACGATGAGTTGCACCCAATTTCGAATGGGTATGGAGACTCACGAAACCACTGGGGCGCGTCCGCTGTCGATGCCCTCTCTACCGCCATCATCATGGAAAACGCGACCATTGTCAACACGATTCTGGATCATGTCGCTACCATCGATTATTCTTCCACCACGAGTCAAGTGAGCTTATTCGAGACTACTATAAGATACCTGGGGGGCATGTTGTCGGGGTATGATTTGCTAAAGGGACCTGCGGCGGGCCTCGTGGACGATTCCAAGGTCGATGTGCTGCTCACGCAGTCCAAGAACCTTGCTGACGTGCTCAAATATGCCTTCAATACGGCATCTGGAGTCCCTCACAACAATCTAAATTTCTCAACACGTAGTACCGACGGCGCGACGACCAATGGACTTGCGGTGACGGGCACGCTGGTGCTGGAGTGGACCCATTTGTCAGACCTGACCGGGGACAAGGAGTACGCGCAACTGAGCCAACGGGCAGAGGACCATCTCCTTTATCCCCAGCCTGCGTCAAGCCAGCCCTGGCCTGGTTTGGTAGGTAGCTCGATCAATATCACAACCGGGGAGTTTACGGATAGCTATGTGAGCTGGAATGGCGGCGATGACTCCTTCTACGAGTACCTGATCAAGATGTATGTGTACGATCCTAGTCGGTTTAGTCTCTACCGAGATCGGTGGGTGGCCGCCGCTGAGTCTAGTATGGCCCATCTGGCCTCGCATCCGGGGACACGCCCGGATCTAACTTTTCTGGCAACGTATAACGGGAGTTCCGGGAGATATGGTTATTCTAGTCAGCACCTCGCGTGTTTTGACGGTGGGAGCTTTCTGCTGGGGGGCACCGTGCTGGACCGCTCGGATTTCATCGACTTTGGCCTAGAATTGGTGCGGGGATGTCATGTCACGTATAATGAGACCCTTACTAGGATTGGTCCCGAGAGCTTTTCTTGGGACCCTAGTGCTGTTCCCGATGACCAAATCGAATTGTATACGAGAGCTGGCTTTTATATTACAAATGGCGCGTACATCTTGCGCCCCGAGGTGATAGAGAGCTTTTACTATGCCTGGCGCATCACCGAAGATCCAACTGTACGTGTTAAGCCTTTTTTTTTTTGGTTTTTTTCTCTTTGTGGGGACAGAAAGAAGGGGCGAGAGGGTTCTGAGGATATTTGCTAATAGCGTACAGTATCAAGAATGGATCTGGGAAGCCTTTAAGAATATCAACATGTACTGCCGCACGTCTTCCGGATTCGCGGGTCTGGGGAATGTGAATGCAGCAAATGGGGGTTCGCGATACGACGAGCAAGAGAGTTTCTTTTTCGCTGAAGTCATGAAATATGCATATATGGCCCATGCTCCCGGTGAGTGATGCTAAAACTAGTGATGTACCTATTATTTAGGGGGTGTGCATCTTTGCTGACAAGAAAATATAGATGGACCGTGGCAAGTGCAGAGGGGGGATGGCAATATGTTCGTCTTCAACACCGAGGCGCATCCGTTCCAGGTATCTAGAAGGTAATATTAAAGAGAGTATTGGGAGTGATTTCATGATGGGGATATCTTCTCTATGGGTTTGAGGGAATTATAATAATGTCTAGTATGGTATCTGCACTTAGGTTTGCATATAATACCTAATATACATAATAAATCAAGTATACTCACTCGGTCTAGTTTGGTGTTGCCTCTTGGATTGACCCACAGGAACAGACCCACTAAATTTTATCCATGAATAGTTTAGCTACCATGGACCATCACCCACTAAGCCAGATTCAGACTAGTAACTGAGCAGATTTGAGAACCTTGTGAGAAGTATGAAGTTTATCGAGTGCCGAATCTGGAATGATGATGCGGAGCAGCACCTTGGGAGAAGCCTGATGACTGATAATTCTCTCAAGGTGCGCTGGTTTAAATATAATTGATGTAGAGAAAGGGGCATATTCTCCTCTTTCCCTCCTAATCACCTCAAGCATCCATCCGAACCTAGATTTAGACATTACTCTACTTTCATAGACATCAACCTACCTACTACCTACTACCTACTATCACTACCTAGCTATCTATAAAACGAAAATGTGCGGACCCCCCCGTGCCAGCTCCGGCCACCGAATCGCCATCATGTTCCCTTCATCATCATCATCTTCTTCCTGCACAAATACAACTACAATGAATTCCTATTCTTTATATTTCCGCGAAACCGAAACCGAAACCAAAACCACAACAGCCATATTCCGCATCCGCGACGGACAAACCGTGAATTTATTTCGAGCATGCCGAAAGATTAACCTTCAAATTGAGTAAATATACCTACTCTCCCTCTCCTCCTTCCTAAATAATAGACCAAATCATTTAACAGTTAAACTAATGAAAAAAAAAAAATGGAATTAGACGCCACGGTGATCTCTCCTCCCCATCACCTAGCTTTAACCCTATTTCCAAAACGAAAAACTCAACTACGATTCTTCCACCGCTGTATCGATTTCAGTTGCTCCGGCCGGCGGAGGAGTTGTGGTCTACTTCCCGTTCACGTTTCTGGTCTGGTATTGATGGTAGGAGGGCAGCTACAACAGAGGAGGAGGAGGAGGAGGAGGAGGAAGAGACTATGGAGATTGTGTTACCGGAACGGTTAGATCTAGGGGTTGGTTCGGAGATGGGGATTGTCGGGAGACGAGTAACGGTTATGGCGGAGGGGGAGGAGAATCAAGTGATTGGGATTGGGATTGGGATTGTTGGGTATGATTGATTGATTGATTTATGCCTATGTATACACTCTGTAGCTTGTAATTATCTCTCTGGACAGTCGGGGGGTTTTTTTTTTGTCTTCCTTTTTCTGGGTTCTTTGGTGTTCTTGGTTAGAAGGAATAAATAGTCGACTACCTAACTAATAAATAGGACATATCTAAATAGCGTCATCATCAGATATAACCATAAGTCAATAGTGGAACTGTGACCCTTTGTAATTCCACCTCAGCTAGCGGAACACCATCGGGGCCTGAAATGCCCATGTATGCTCACGGGCAGGGAAATTGTCTTCTCCGCAATCCTGACTGGAGAGGCCGAAGGCAGCGCTGCACCGGAGTATTGTACACCATGTTACAGAGTGGAATAATAAAAGTCAAGTTGGAGAATATCTATTTACTAACAGAACAACAACTGAAGATGATGCTCTCTATACTACCGACTTATTATCCTCTCAAGGGCGGAAGACAAAAAAAAAACAAACAAAGGAAGATATGGAAGAGAGAGGGGATCCTAAGATCACAATTTCAACATAGGAACATCCTCCACGCCATTCTTGAAGCGCTCTTCGGCCGTTGCCCAGTTCAACACCTTCCAGATTCCTTCGACGTATCCCGCTTTATTATTCAAGTACTGGGAATAGGAAAAAACCACCAGTTAGCGTCAAAACTTCACACTCACTTGTAATGTAATGTTTACCATATTCCCTCCCCCCCCCCACAAAAAAAAAAGCGAAAGAAAAGAAAAGAGAAGAGATACCTGAAGATAATATGCATGCTCCCACATATCCACCCCAAACACCGGCGTCGCATCCACAACCGGATCCTGATCTTTCGTCATCACAATCTCCAATCGTCTACCACCAGCACCAGCACCAGCACCATCACCATCCCGACGACTACTACCACTACTACTACTCACCAACCACCCCCAGCCGCTCCCCTGGATACCCAAAAGAAAGGCCCCAAAGAGCTCCCGGAACCGATCCATGGAGCCATACTGGACCTCGATGGCGGCGTGGAGGGTAGGGGCGGCTAAAGCAGCATTGGTTTCGGGTCCGTTGTAGGGGGCTAAGTTCCTCCAGAAGAGGGAGTGGTTGAGATGGCCACCGCCGTTGAATTTGATCTTTTGCTGTAGGGCGATGAGACGGGGGATGTCGTTGGATTGTTGGATTGCGGTGGAATGGTCGGAGAGGGCGTTTTTAAGGTTCGTGATGTAGGTTTGGTGGTGCTTTTGGTGGTGGAGTTGCATGATTTGTTGGGAGATTATGGGTTCGAGGGCCTTTTTTTTTTTTAGTTTTCAATCAAATATTATAGTCATTAGTAGCTGTAGTTGTAGTTGCAGTGGGCTTGCTTTATTTATTTATTTTTAGTTCGTGTTGCTTTGTGGAGATATTGGAACTTACATCGTAGGCATAGGGGAGAGGAGGGAGAGTGTATTGGGGGGCCATTTTCGAGATGATATTAGGGCGTACGCGGTAGTATTCGGAGATAGAGATTGAAAAGAAGTAATGGTGGATATGTATATCCAAGAAGAAGGAGGAGGAGGAGGAGGAGGACTCACTGCTCTGTTATAAAGAGACGGTGTGAGCAGAATTGAGGACCTTGATGCGCACATATGAGCAGATTTACATTCTATAGCGATTGATTGGTCCAGGACATCGATCTTTCAACTGGGTGTCTACTTAGTGAGTACCTGTAATTGAGCATCTTAGGTAAGGACCCAATGTATAGAGATAGCCCGATAAAGATTAAATTTATATCTAGCAGAGTGTTGTTGCTGATTTCATAGCTTGTTATCGCTACAAGTGTGGTTAGGAGTACCTTAGGTATTTGGTACACATCTAGGTTAACTCCACCCTATACCGAACTACCTACCCACCTACCTAGATAGCTGCTGATCTGAAGAATTCCCATCCAACTTTTAGTTCAACCCTGAATCAATCACTGCAGATGTAATAATAAGTTTTATTAAATATCGGAGATTCACAGGTCACCGGCTCCGGTATTCCTAATTGGGCAATCGATCATGGCAGCTCGCCCGAACCTCGGCATCGGTAACTTTCTGGGCCAAAGTATTATTATAACCCTCATCTTCTCTTTCATTCAATCTCTCTCTCTCTCTCTCTCTCTTTTTCTCCCCTTTTTTTTTTTTTTTTACACTGTTTTCTCTATCCTGATATCCCTATACAATCAATCCCACACAAAATGTCTGCTGAAGATCAAGTCATCCTTCAAGATTTCCCCTCCATCTTCTCTCTGGAGGGCAAAGTCGCTGTTGTCACCGGAGGCTCGCGCGGGTTAGGATTACACGCTGCCAGTGGGTAAGTAGCCTACCTACCTATCTATATTACCTAATTAGCCTCCTAGTTTCCCATCAAAGCAAAATCAATACTAATAAAAGGGGGAAAAAAAAATAGATTACTCCAAGCCGGCTGCTCCAAAGTCTACATCACATCCCGCAAAGCCAAAGCATGCGATGAAGCCGTCGCAGCCCTAAACGCCCTCCCGAACAAACGACCCGGCGCACTCGCCATCTCCGTCCCCGCCGATGCCGCCAACATGGACGACCTCGACAAGCTCGTCGCCGAAGTGAAAAAGACCACCGACCACGTCGACATCCTCCTCGCCAATGCCGGCGCCACCTGGGGCGAGAAATTCGACACCTTCCCCGAGGACAAGTTCTCCAAGGTCATGGATCTCAACGTTAAGAGCGTCTTCTACTCCGTTCAGAAGTTCTTCCCCCTCCTCGCCGCTAAGGCTACCGTTGACGAACCTTCCCGTGTTATCGTCACCGGCTCCGTCGCTGGTATCACCCTCGGTAGTCTCGGTGAGAATGCTACTTTCAGTTACTCCGCGTCTAAGGCTGCTGTCTTGCATCTCACCCGGAACTTGGCCGTTGATCTGGGCCCCCGCCATGTGCTGTGTAATGCTATCGCCCCGGGATTCTTCCCCTCCAAGATGGCCAATGGTTTGATTGAGATTCAGGGTGGGTTGAAGAAGTTGGAGGAGGAGTCGCCTAATAGGCGTCTTGGGAAACCAGAGGATATTGCCGGTGTGGTCGTGTTTTTGGCAAGTCGGGCTTCTGGGCACTTGAATGGGTCGGTGATTACTACTGATGGAGGGAGTCATCTAAAGGGGAAATTGTAAAAAAAAAAAAAAAAAAGAAAAAGAATAAAGGAAAAGAAGGAAAGAAAGAATTATACCCCGCTTATTTTTTTTTTCTCCTTTCTTATGTTTATTTGTCTTTTAAAATTCTGAACTTGGGTCTGGAATTTGCATAGAGGCGGTCATACAAGGAGAGTTATATACATATATATAGAGAGAGAGAGAGAGAGAAAGAGAAAGTTTACAACTTCTGGCTTCGCTCAGTCGTTCGAATGGCCCGATCAATCAATTCCATCGCTTGATATAACTCGTAATCGTGCAGTTTTGGAGTCACAACCTGGATGCTCAAAGGCGAATCCAAATATACCCTACGATCAACCGTTTTCTCGTCCCCTAGTAAGACCACCCCACGTATTAGCATATACTCCAGATAAAGCCCTTGGATATTGGGGAAGAGAATAGAACATACAGAGTTTGCGATTTGCCTTATCCCAACTACCCTTGATGGGCGTGTCCATCTCCTTACCTAACTCCAAGTCTCTCTCGTTGAACATCCGGACTGGAATCGTCCCCGCGGGGTAATCCAACAAGACAAAGCTTGAGGTATATCCAACTGCATTATATCGATCTAGCTCCGGGACTGGATGTGGCGCAATGGGATGAATGATCGCATCAACCCTTTGCTCGGAACTATCCAGAGTCCACAGTTTGCGACGGAGCTCCTTTTCAATGACTCCTCGTTGCGCTTGCAATTCCGCCAGCTGGGCAAGTGTGAGAGGGCGACCGCGCTTGGTGCGCCCCTCGAGCCAGGGAATGAGGGTTTCCCCAGTGCTCTCAAGTAGGTCCATCATCTTATTTCCACCGTCGACGCCCATGAGGCGGCCTGCGAGTGCCTGGCATTTAGCTAGTGCAGCAGGCACAGGAATCTCTACAACCTTGACGCCTGGGGTACGGCGAAGGGCGTTGGCAACCTCATTTAGCACCTTGGTAATTGGAGGAAGGGGTTCAACAAGACCATCTGAAGCGAGGATTCCTATTGTAATTTCTCTCTTGTTTGTAGAGGATGGGGACGGCCATGTCCCTGGAATACAGTCCTCTCCGAACCATTGGGCGAGGGGGATAAGATGGCTCATGACGGCATCAATATCGGCAACAGAGCGGGCGAGAGGGCCCGCGACAGGCTGGATGGAGATTCGGCCTTTGGCGGCGGGCTGACCATCTGTCTGGCCACCATAGGGGACGCGACCCTGGCTAGGTTTGAACCCGTAGAGAGCATTGCACATGGCAGGGATCCTGATAGAACCACCGATATCAGTTCCGAAGCCCATCATCGAACCGCGGAGGGCAATCAGAGCACCTTCGCCACCAGTGGAGCCACCAACTGTAAGCTGACGGTTGCGCGGATTGAGCGTTCGCCCGAACAGGTGGTTAGCTGAGTCTAGGGCGCCCATGGTTTGTGGAACATTGGTCTTGGTGATGATGATGGCACCCAAGGATTCAAGGAGGCGAACGAGAGGGGCATTTTCATCCGCAGGATGGAAAGCTAGGGCAGCAATCCCCACACTAGAGTCAACGCCGCGGACATGGAAGGAATCCTTGACGGAGACCGGGAGACCGTGCAACGGGCCAACGGGAGTTCCGGTACGGTGCAGGTGATCGTCCAGCTCCTGGGCTCGTCGGAGAGCCGACTCAAAAAGGGGTTCAGTCAGGCAGCGGGTGAGTTGGTGGGCAATAGCAGCTCTCTATGCACATCAGTTAGATACAGTCCTTTGGAGCATGGAAGTGATGGTATGTTTGTATGCACAAGACGTATATGAACATACTTTGCAGAAGGCTTGGATGACCTCTTTGGTGGTGAGTTTCTGCGAGTGGATTTGACCTAAGAGTCCCCGAACATCGTATTTCTCGGTAATCTCAATTTCTTTGGGGCTAAGAAGACCACAGGTGCGAGGAATATCCAACACATTCACAGGATCATAGTGGACATTGGTGACGGACTCAGCCGCGGAATGCATTCCGGGGGGTATTTGCGAGAGAGAAAGACGCCATTGCGAAGGGATCTTTTCTTCGAGATCCGCAAGTTTACGCTGGGCAATAGAGACATAAGACATGATGAGAGTGATATGAATATAATCTGCCTCTGAAAAAGATAAGATTAGTGACAGCAGATGGCGAAGTAAACAACACAGTGTGGGGAAGAGCAGATGAGGAGAACCTCGGCTGTTCCTTAGTCATCAATACATACTTGGCTAGGTAGGTAAGGTAGGTATTACCTGAGGTACCTGAAAGTTACACAAATCCATCCGTTTTAATCTAGTCAACTCCTAACTAGTTATATTATTATTCTCAGGGTATCAAAAAGAAACAAAGAAAAACCAATAGCTTAATCGTCATCGTCATCATCAGGGTCATCCTCATCCTCATCCTACAACAACTTCTCCCGCATCGGTAATAATGTCTTTTCTCGCTCGTGGACCCCTCGTTCAATCTTAATTCTCTCACTTCCCCTTCGTTTCTTTTTTAACCACCCCTGACAGCGTCGTAGTCCTTCCTGACAGGCATCACCAATGTCATCCAGCACTAGAGCTAACAGGACCAGTGGGATTGAGATTCCAAATCCTATCCCAAAAGTGTATTTGGCCACGTATCCAATAGACAGCCTACCATTAAATTCGTCCATATTGATGGTAAAGATTGACGTGATGAATGAGAGAGGTAGAAATACAATAGTTACGATAGTGAACACCATGAGGATCTTACCCTGACGCGTGGTGCCAGCTGCCTGATCGCGTGCGAAACGAGCTTCAAGGGCGTTGGCGTGTTTTTGCTTGAGATCTAGCAGGTCTGTGATGGACGAGTAGATGCGCTCGGCCTGCTTGTCCATACGGTCGATGTCCTTTAAATGCATGTCGATCGTGCGCTGCTGCTCCTTGAATCGTTTTTTGACCTCATATTGTGATCGCTGTTGGCCATGGTAGATCTCGCACACTGCCTCCTGAAAGTCAACGAGAACATGATGTTGGTGCTGTAGTACCGTGCGGATCATGTTGAGCTCATCACGGATGTCTTTGGTTTCAGAAAGGAGATCTGTTTCTTGACCAATATCAAGGAGGTTGTCAACAAAGAGTGGCTGATCATCGCATTCGTAATCATCACCTCTTTTTTCATCATCAAGTCTATAATTGCTCCCGCGACCAGTGGCACTTTTCTCAACCCTCTGCTTGGCAAACCGACTAAGCTTCCGGTGTGTTTTCAGCCAATCTGACGCTTGTGCTGATGCCCGATTGAACTGGTCGAAGAGCACACTTTCGTGGTCGGTTGCAATACCAATGGAAGACTCGAACATATCTAAAAACTGATAGTCATCGTCGCCTAGTCGATGTCGATCAAATACCCCAGAACAACGATTGGTGATGATGATTGCCAAGTCGTAGATAGAACGTACAGGCTCGCGAGTCTTCGAGTTAATATCCTCGATAATCCCGTCCAGGACATTTAACGGATCGTTCTTGGGTTGTTCCCAGCGTTGTGCGAAGCTTGTCACGATCAAATTAGGTCCCAGAATCCACATCCAGAGCTGATCAACCATGAAAATTTTCGGCTCTGATGATCGAGACCTTTTGGTTTGGTACCGGTAAACGACCTGGTCTTCGTCGCGCGATTGAGTGTCGATGTTGGGATAGAAGAATTGGTCTAACGTGCGTCGGATATGTAGTGACGTAGTAGATGAGGTGAGATGTGCACGTAAGAGCATCTCGTCGCGAGTCGGCTGTCGTGTAATGCGCGGGCGGCGGGTTTCTGCTTCCTGGATGGCCTCTAGCATTTTTTTCCGACGTTCGGCAGTCTCAAAATGCAAATATGGCATGAAGACGCATACGTTGCATGCTGTCGATGACCAGGGATCCTTGCAGAGGCTTAGCGGTGGCCGAGGCGACCGGTCTCGTCTGGCCGGCGACTTTGATGAAGCTGCATGTTTGGATGTGCTTTCTGACCCGCCTCGCTTGCCTTTCTTCCCATGCGCGGAACTCGAACCATCATCTTGTGAATACGAGTCGAGCCGCTCGACCTTGCCCCCCGTCTTTTGCTTTTTAGACTTATTTGTGCTATCTGTGCGTCCTTTTGATGATGGTGATGACAATGCGGGTGATAGAGGTTCTCTCGATATTCCATTGATGAGAATTTGTGGCGACCGTGCCTCCTCTATCTTTTCATCGACACTATCATCAAAACTATCATCACGCAGTCTCGTCGCCCTCGGGGTACTCTGACACAATGGACGCATAAAATGAGAGTGTGTTCGCTGACCACGGTGCTGATAATTAAAAGATCTTTCCAACCCCTTGAAACTCTCGACATCATGCGCACCCTCCTCAATGAATGCCTTAGTTAGGAGCGCTTCAACCCACGCCATATTATTCGCTGGTAGATGAATCCAGCGAAAATCCGTCGACTTACTGTTAGATGGAAGTGCACTAAAAGCTTGTTTCCGGGGGTTTTCTGTATCGCGACCATATAACAAATTGAAGACTGATGTGCGCTTGACCCGGTTTTCATTATGGAAGTTCCCAAAATCAACCACCGTTGCCTCGAAACCTTCACACGCGCCACGGGCATCAGTTGAAAGAGCGTCCACGTTGTTGAAGGGCGCTAGAAGCGCAACGACGTCTCGTCTTTTGAATTGAGCCGCGCGAAGAAATGGTGTGCTGCCGAAGTTATCTCGCAATCGCTGCTTGATCTCCTGCCGCTCGAGCAGGCACTCAACCACCTCGCGATGTCCTCCCTGCGCCGCTAAATGTAACGGCGCAACTCCATTTAGAAGCTGCGCGTTGACCTTTGCGCCCGAATGTAATAATCTTCGCACGATGACTTCATTGCCATTATCGCATGCATTATGCAATGGCGTCCATCCACCGTCGCTGCGCGCATTCACATCGGCACCATGACGTAGCAACAATTGCACAATCTCATCCTGTCCATGAGATACAGCCAAATGTAATGCTGTCTTATTTCGCCCCTCAATTGCATTTACGTCTGCTCCCAATCCAACGCTTCCTGAGCCCCTCGCAACGACCAACGGCCGTGTCAACAGCATCTCCGCAACACGATACTTCCCAGTGGCACAGGCCCAGTGCAACGGCGTCCTCCCCAACTCGTCCAGCGCATCAACCATACACACCGTCCCTAGTAGTAGCCGAATCACATCCTCGCCCCAGTCGCACGTCTTATCCGCCGCAAGATTATGCAAAACATTTCTCTTCCGCGCATCTAGTGCATTCACATCTGCACCGCGTATAATCAAAGTCTGCAAGATATGCCAATGGTTCTTCCACGCGGCTGTCATCACTGCCGTCCGACCCTTTTTATCCACAACCTCTGTCGATGCCCCATAGTCCAATAACAACTGCACGATCCGTACGTGATTCCGCTCGACAGCTCGTAGTAATGGCCCTGTCGATGACGATCTACCCAGGGACATGTCCGGCTTGGCGCCCAGACTAAGGAGATACTGTGTCGCTTCGATAGACCCGCGCTCACAACTTCGCATTAGCCCTAGGTGTAGGAAAGTAGCACTCATCTGACCCGTCTCGCGTGCCGTTGAGATCACCTCACGTAGTGTCTCGATCTTGTCGCTTGCGGCCGCTTTAAGAAGGCGTGGCTCAAGACGATCTTGGCTGTCGCTTGCCATGCTGGAGCGGGATCGGGACATTTCCGCTTTTTTTCTGTTTTCTTTTTTCTCCCTCCCCCCGTTTTTTTCTTTTGGGAAATTAAAAAACTTCGCCTCGAATTTCTCCAGAGAAATAAAGTCTCCAACTCTCTCTACCCTTTTATTTTTATTTTTTTTTTCTCCCAAAGGAGGGGAGGGAAGAGGAGGGGAGGGGTGCGGGGGGAAAGCAAAAAACAAAAAAAGAGAGAGAGCTCAGTCTCAGGAAGGAATGCTGCGTTATTTAGGTGTCATAGTATTATTATGATACATGATCAACACCCCTTTAAATAATTAGTAAATTGAACCTGCGTGGGGATAAGAGTATATATAAATTAAGTGTCGGAGTATACACGGGGGTATATTGATGCGATAGCAATTTGAAGAAAATAATCATGTCAAGTTAGGGGAACAAGCAAAAGAAAAAAAAGACAAAACTCAGAAGTGACAGGGTCCGTGGCCCGGCTATTTATTAAATACTCAGATCTAGAATCGATTAGCTGCAAGTCTTGACAGGGATTATTACTCCGGAGAACATAATCCAGGACTTGCACTAATTTAGCCCCTACCTTAGCGGTCTTGACAAGCACCATTACATGCATAGGTACTTACGGAGTACAGCAAACATTGAACACCTTCACGGTCCGACAGTGTCTACAGCCAGTTTGAGAACATATAGTAGCATCATTGCCACTATGATTATGATTATTATTATTATTATTATTATTATTCTTATCTTCTGTTCGTCTCCAGTAAGCCATGCTAGAAAACTGAGGTCTTCTATCCTCGAGAATCAAGTAACCAGGGTAGTCCGAACGGCGGAAATAAAGGGAGATGCATCACGACTATCACAGGAGCCAAACCAATTCCAAAAAGAAAAAAAAAAGAAATTATTCCCGGGATCAACCAACGCTTTGCTGAGTAATGGAAAAAAAGGAAGGAAAATCAAGTAAAATAAAAGGAGGCTCTTTTCTGCCACATTTACGCCGTCCCAGCCTTCTTCTCGCTGCGCCACTTACGATGACCAAACATTACATAGAAACAGTGTGGATGATAATAAGAGAGAAAGGAAAAATGCAAAATAGAGGGGAAAGAATAAAGGGAAACGGCTCGAATCATAACACAAATAGCCTTCCAGACATTAGACACGCTCATTCGTGGGTGTTCGCTTCAGTCAATCATTTCTTTGATTTCGGCAGATTTTGCTGGTTGGGGACTTGTCTAAGGATGTCGTCAAAACTCATATTAGGGTTGAATTTGCTGATAGGCCTTGGAGGATCAACTGGTGCTACACCAGCCGGCAATGGCAGAGCCTCGAGGCCAGGATTGATTGAAAGTCGATGCTCGGCTCTTCCTCTTGCTGCGGGGGAGAGATTGCGGGGAATTGCTTGGGGGGGTGCAAGACCACCCGGACTTAGGATAGGGGTGGAAGGTTGCTGCGGATAATATTGCGATGGCGACTGCATAGGCATATGCTGTTGAAACTGATGTTCCGATGATGAGCCCGCCGAGGATTGATGGGCTGGGTAAGGTGATGATATCGAAGACTCGTTATCATAAGGGTCTTCGATTGTCGGGGGAGCAAGAATAGCGTCCTTCTCAGCCCACTGCTCCGCCACCTGCCAGCAGTGGCTACGACGGTAGATACCTTCCACACCGTTGATGACTACATCCGAGGGTAAGTTGACGAGACCTGTGCCGCCAGCCACGCCGAACCAACTTCGCGCGCTTTTGCCATCATTTTGAACCCATGGCGCTCCACCGCGGGGAGCAATACAAAGAAAATACTCCACGTCATCCACATATCTAACATTTTGGACATCGACCACAACCAAAGGTAGGGACTGAATGATACAGTATAGGAGAATCCATTGGCCACATCGGAGATCTATTAGATCGTTGATGGCTTTCCCATGAGCGGACCGTCGCTCAAATTGCATAAACGCTTCAATGAATGGGGTCGGCCGCATGCTTTCCCGCGTGTAAGAACCCATGAGGACGGCATTGATGTCGGAGTCCTTTAGTTTCTTTGCACTCTGCTTGGCTTCCTTTTTGGGGTCAAGAGCCTTCCGTGAGATTGTCTTTATTGATGGATATTGTGGGATATCGAACGGGATAGGCGGTTGGACCGGCGGGGTACTTCGGTCATACTCACTCATGATGATACGTAGTGCTCGATTCATCAACTCGACTGGATCAGAAGTTTCGATATCATTTGGTGTCATGTCGAGGGTGCGAGTTGTGAGAGAATCTCGATCAACTAACATGTCGTAGAGGTTGCAACAATCTCCGTATAGTTCTCTGACAACTTGACGATTTAGGCCACTCTCCTCAAACTGGTTCTTTTTGGATCGCGCTTTTGGGGGCCACGAGCCATATCTTTGTCGATAGTACTGCATGAGGAACCGCCGAAACTCCATGAACGCTGCCTTCCAGGCCTTGAAGCGAACACTCTTGCTCTCGATAGATGTTGCCGAGTTTGCGATGCCGGAGAAAACGGAGGGGAAGTCAAAGTCGTTAAGTTTGCTATGAAGAATCCGAAGGCGGTTATCCAAGTCGATGAAGCCTCGTTCAAGACGTTTTTGCGTGATAGGGCTTATTAGTCCAAATTTGGGGCTTCTTAACATCTTCAGCTCGTCCAATTTGCCGACACCGTGAACGAAACCTTCGAGATACAGGGGCAGGAACCGTAGTCGTTCTCCTAAGACGATGGCTTCGATGGTCTTCTCTCGACTTTTACGAACATCAGCCAAGTGAAGTTCATCACAATAGTTACTAAAGCTAGAGGACGCGATTTCGCCATAGTTAGAACCATCCTGGTTGGCAAACTCAAACCGGGACAAAAGGGTTGCTATATCCATGAAAATCGGGAAAAGGGACGATGATCGGGGCGTTGCAATGAGTGATTGTCCTAGCAAGAAAGCAAACAAATTGCGAAATAAAAGAAGTGTCTCCAAGTCTTCTTGCGAGACTCTCGACCCTGGATTGGAAACATCGCTATTGAGGGGGATAGGCAAATAAAGGTGAAGCTCCTGGATTTCTTCCATGCCATCATCCTCAAAGGACATTCGTCTACTGCCGGCACTTTCGTTGTCGTTATCGGCCCATTCATCAGCGGCGATGGGTGGTGAAACAGGAGTCCCATCCGAGTTTAACGACAAGTTGCGTGTTTGAACTTCAAGAGGACTGCGGGGATCCGTCCCACGAGCAAGGATATTCAAGGGTACCGAGTCTGCAAAAATAGTGGAGTGGATTCTAAACGAAGGAGATCGACCAGTTGTTTGGGGAAACAAATATACGTAGGTATCGCCATTTTCATTCCATAGCTCTGGGATCTATAAATGTACACTGTGTTTAGTTACGGGGAGGATACAATTGGCATTGAGAATTGTGGGGGAGGGGGAACAAGACATGGGTATGGTGCAAGCGCCCGAATCTAGAGAGCAGCATTGGATATCAAAACGTACCTGTTCCCCCCTAGCTAAAGGCTCTATATCATAGAGTATTTTATGCTCTAATCCAGCAATCCATGCGCTCGGCGTTTGGAGAGTAGGATTGGAAGCCCTAGCGTCTACAGAACTTGCCCGCTGCCGGCCAGGCATCCAACTGCGCCTTTTAGAAGGAGTGCCAGGCCTAGAATCTGGACCTGTCCCTGGGACAAATAGCCCACCGGAACTGGAGGGCCTACCATTACTCATTGTACGACCTCTGCTCTGGGGCCTACCATCCGGCGAGTTGGAAGCGCTATCCGCAAGATCTTGATTCACGGTCAAAAGAGAAGGGGGAGGTGGAAGCGGGGAGTCCAAGTCAAAGTCGTCCATGGGATTGGGGGCCAGAATTGTCCGGGGTTCTGTGAAGTCGGGATAGGGATTGGACACTAGACGAGTGGGCCGGGAATTGCTTCGGAGTCGCGGATCATGGGGTATCTGATCGGGAGGAGGTCGCGGGAGGCTTGGTGAGCTTGGTGAGGACGGTAAGGATGCATCTTTATGACTTGAACCTATGGAAAAAAGGGATGATATGCGCTTCGCTGACTTGACCGGAGCGGAAAGCATCTTTGGGGAGACTAGAGACATTAAATGACAGGAGAGAAAATTAGCTAGCCCCCAACAACCGGTAACTGGGCTTGACTGAAACTGAAGCAAGAAAGGAGGGAAGTGAACAAGTTAAGGAATTGAGAAAACTGGGAAGAGCAAAAGTCCATGAAAGGAAGCCACGGGGTGTGGACCGTGTGAGGTAAGGAAGAATTCCGAAGAGAGAATGAGAAAAGTCACCAACCATGCAAAAACTTTTTGGGATGTGGGCACACAAAGAAAAAAGGAATAATAAATAATAATAAAGATAAAAATGGAGAAAGGAAGAGAGACAAATATTGAAATTGATCAGACAATTCTTGAATTTCACCTTCTTTTGGTTTCCCTCTGGCCTCCTGGAAGTGGCTCGTGAACAGAACACGACGTGGATCACGGAATGGATCTGCAGCAGGGCTTGGATAAGGAATGGGGAGAGGAACGAGATGGGGGAGTTTTTTTAATTTTAATTTTTTTTTTAAAAAAAAAAAAATTTACGGAGGAAAGAGAGGGAGAGATGGAGAAGAAAGAGAAGAGAAGAAGGATTGGGCAGAGAGGAGAGAGAAGAGAAAGAAAAGCTAGAGAGGATGCAGTTGAGAAAGGAAAGCTTTCTAAAAAGAGAAAAAGAGGAAGGAGGAGATTGAAGTAGAATCAAGAAATAATAAATATGGACCTCAAGTTTGGAACCCGAACCAATGGAACACTTATTTTTAACCCACGGGATTGTTCAGTTCGTCTAACCTCTAAACTCAGAGTCTGGTCGCCTTACCGGACACTGTCAGTAGTTGGATTATTGCAAAAGATTCTACTCGGAGTATGGGCACAAGAATAAATATCTTTTGCTGGTGGGGATTCGATTTCCTTATAAATAAATAATAGCAAAGTAGGAAGTTAGGTGTTATTATTATTCAAAAATAAAATACCCAAATAAATGACCGTGACTTAATTGTTGATTGTAAAACAAGAAAGTTTTTGAAGATTAAGTTAATTTTCATTACCATCCTTGGGGTTTTTTATTTCCTATTTTTGCTTTTCAAAGGCTGTATTATTACTCTTTTTGTATTTTGCTTCTTTCTTCGTTCTCCCTCTTTTTTTTTTTTTTTTTTTTTTTTTTTTTTTTTTGGTTGAGGTATTGGATGGTGGGGAACTTCTATTTTTTTTTTCACTTTTTAGTTTCATGTTTGGTTCAATTGGGCGTAATTCGTATTCATCCTGGAGGCTGCAAAGAGGCAGTGTTTATTATTATTATTTTATTTCATTTATTTACCTATTTTTTATTTATTCTTTTTAACATTTCCTCTGGAGAATCATTCTCCCAATTCAGCGCGTGTATTAGATTCATTTGCCTCCCATCTAATGAGTAATCCTTAAGAATTCACTAGGTAAGTCCCTAAAGAGCTGATGCGTGTTGTTGGTGCTGGCAACTGTTTTATTTTTACTTTTCATTCTCCCCCGAACCTCCACCTACCTGGGAAGCTAACAGCCATTGGTAAATAATTTGCTATGCAGCCTTGGAAGTTCTGGAATCGGCGGAACCTGCCGGGATCAACCAGGATTACTTCTCCATAACGACATGCCTTCCTGAGTCGGATAATACGAATTACTCCCCGTTAGTTGGTGCGAGCAGGGTCACAGCTCGCTTCTTGGTAGTTTTTAGTCTTGACTCAGTATATTAACACGAAGCAGCATGAAACCACCCATAAGGTATCATGGATTTTTATCATCGGCTTCAGACAAGGATATGAACCATCGAGGACTTGCGGCGTACGCTGGAAAGAACGTCAGCAACTTCTTTTTTAAACCCACCGTGACCAGGTTATTCTAGGCAAGTGGAGCCAGATCTGATCCAGGGGTAAAGCCTACAATCAACGTCTCCTGAACGCCAACGCATAATCATCAAGATTAATTCTCCTGTGTTTGTCTATCGCCGAAATAGGGAGTAGTAGGACAAACCCCAGATGAACAATAATAATGATAATAATAATATTTGATAGGATTAACCATATATGGGAATTTCCATTCTCTTTTGTTTTTTTTTTATCAAGGGAACCAGCCGCACTTATATAATTTAGCCAAAAGGAATCTCCGAGGATGAACAAGGTGAAGAAAAGCTGGTGGGGTTGAGAAGAGTAACGGCGCCTCCCTAGGTAAGGTATATACGTACGTATATCCTAACACTAAGGTAAAGTTCCAGCCCAAAATGCATGTACGTATGATCCCCTGTATGGCCCACACACGAATCCATTTGACATTGGGGACTCTAACTAGGAAACTTAACACCTGAGAGAGAAAAAAAAAATTTTTCCTTTTCTCCTTTGGTCTTTCACTATTAGCTACCGGATTCTACAACAGAGTCATGCTGTAAATACTGACCATTCCGCCTCAGGGATAGTTTACTCTGTAGAGTCGCATTGGTTAGGAGGAAAGGAATAATAATAATTATTATTATAATACCAGCAATAATATTACCTAGTAGTTATTACCGAGTACCAACACAACTACTGAAAAAGAGGAGAACGCGCGCACGGAGTTGAGGGATACGAGACGGACGGGATCTTCGGCACCCGCTGAAGGCCAAAAAAAAAAAAAAAAAAACTCCCCATCGAACCATTATCAGGAGTATCAAGGCGACTAAAGAATAATGACATTCTGAGAAAGAGTCTATTCATCTGGTGACGTGTCATCCTCCAACTGGGTATACAATACAATCATCAACTTGCAAGGAATGGGAGTTATGCATATATGATTTTTTTTTTTTTTAATTATTTATGCCTATCTGACGCCTACCTAGTTAGGTTCCGCACATGCCTAAAGACGGCTTGTCAAATGCCAATATTGAGTGTCAAAGGGGGAGGGGGAGGGGAGTGACAATAAATTTGTATCATAGTTATTATTGTTATTGTTGTTATTATTGTTATATTATTATTGACTCGCTTTGATTAAGTTAACTAATCAACTTCCGACCTCGGCGTTACGGGGATGTTCCTCCTCGACTGACTTTACACGATACATGAGGATCGGATACTGATGACTAGCTAAAAGTCCATCACCAGCAAATTAATCAATACCTGGGTAGGGACCTAAGATATCTTTGTTAACTTATAACGACAAGAAAAATAATATTCATGAATTCAATCCTAGTGTAAGGTATTAAAGAACCACTCCTATCATACCATCTCAGCCTCAATGGTATAGCCCAAATGACGTCAATAGATGGTGCAATTAGTTAGTAATTCATCGTCAACTAGCTAGTCAACTAACTAATTATAGACGGATTAATTTCCTCCAACCACCCCACCTGCCACTACTACAAGCTAGTCCTCCCGACAGACGAACTAAGGCACCATCTGCTTGGCTAGTTCTGACCACCTCGGACCCTGGTGTGACTACACGGAAATGAGGCTAATAACACACAGACTTAGATCGCGCTCGGGTATCTGGTTTGATCATCTGGAAAAATAATTCGCGACTACATACACCTAAAAAAAGATGAGAAACGATCAAGAAACAATGAATACAATCTCAGAGGAAGTCATTGACCTCTTCTGTGGTTGGCCGAACCCCGCCTTACTACCAACCGATGCACTAACTGATGCCTTCGCCACTGTCATGGCGTCACCTCCGATTCGTAACCCAGCCCTGCTATACGGGCCCGACGAAGGCTATGAGCCGTTGCGAGAACATATCGCCCAATGGCTAACTTCCTACTACCAACCATCCCATCCAGTGACCCCTAATCGCATTTGCATCACTGGCGGTGCATCTCAAAATCTGGCATGTATCCTGCAGGTTTTTACGGACCCCATCTATACTCGAAATGTCTGGATGGTTGCGCCTACTTATTATCTCGCCTGTGGGATCATGGATGACGCTGGGTTTGCTGGTCGCCTGAGGGCTATCCCACAGGATGAGAGGGGCCTTGATCTAGCGTACCTCCGCAGGGAACTCTCAGCCGCCGAAAACCATGCGAGGGCTGAACACAACCTACAACCGGTATGAATCTGCACATTTTTGCCCCTCATTCTTGTTTAAAGGATGGCACGGATGGATCTTAGCGACTCCATTTTTACCCCACACTCACACACCACCACGAAAAGCCCCTCCTAGTCATCCCCGAAGTACACCTAGTTCTCCTCTTATCATGTCAGGCAAGCTAATTCCAGGAAGAACTCTAAACCCGAACGTCCATGGGGAAAGATTTACAAACATATCATCTATGCTACTCCGACCTTTTCCAATCCGGCGACCTTGATCATGACAAGGACCGACCGCGAGGACCTGGTGCGACTGGCTCGAGAATATGACGCCCTTATCGTGACAGACGACGTGTATGATTTTCTACAATGGTCAACAGACCCAAAGGTACCTCTCGCTCATCCCGAGAAAGCACAGCTACCACGTCTGGTGGATGTAGACCGTTATCTAGACGGCGGTCCGATAAATGAATGGGGCAATGTTGTAAGCAACGGAAGCTTTAGCAAGCTCATCGGGCCTGGTATCCGGACCGGATGGGCGGAGGGCACGGAAAAGCTCGCCTATGGTATCTCGCAAACGTAAGTAGACGATGAATCAAACCTTCCTTGCTAACGTTAATTTGTGCCCGCCCCTCTTCATTTCTTTCTTTGCACTGATCACGCTTCCCCCTGAAAAAGCTAATAGCAAAGGTGAGTAGGGGATCTACAAGATCGGGAGGTGCACCATCTCAATTCTCGTCTGCCATAGTTGATCAGCTGTTCCCCTCTGGATTTATCCAGCGGTACATCGAAGAGGAGTTGCGACCGGCATACTCGAGACGATTCTATCGCATGATGGCCGCTATCGAAGAGTATCTGCTTCCGCTTGGTGTAACCATACCTTACACCGCGTCCGCGGTTTCGGGGGGCTATTTCATCTGGATTAGATTGCCATCCTCGTTGCGGGCAGGTGACCTTGCCCCCGTTGCATTGCAGCAGCATCAGGTGAGGGTAGCGACTGGTGATTTATTCCAGGTTCATGGTGATCCAGCGGTCAGCAAGAATGACTTTCATCAATACTTGCGACTTTGTTTTGCGTGGGAGTCGGAAGAGAAACTAACAGAGGGTGTGCGTCGACTTGGGAATGCCATCCGGCAGGTGATGGAAACTGACGAGTGAGTTGTACCATACCCAGGTATCGATCGAGGAAGGGGCGGACCGGACCGACCAGGACCACGAACCGAACTGGTTCAGACTTTGGGAAGAGAGGGGGAAAAGAATTAAAAAGGAGTATATTTATCACGAATAGAAAGATAGAGAAAATACCACCTACCTAAGTAGACCCCTGGAAAAAAAAAAAGGGGGATACCAAAATAAAGGAAAATATATTAAAAGACTTGTCGGTTAATATAATGGAAGTTAAACAAGCATAATAATAGATCTGGAGTCGCTCACTATCTAATTATTCAAACATAACCAATCTAGATCGGCAATCCAATGCGCCACAAGAGTTTTAAGAAATATCGACTCATGATAATTTTTTTTCGTTATCATACTTTTACCCCTAAATCAATCCTCCGAATTAAAACTCCTAGTATGTATTAGTCATACCTAATCAGTGTGTCTCTAAGGTAGTTAATACCTATGTACCTAGTTACCAATAACCAAACAACTACATCACTCCCTCTCTACCTACCTACCTAGGTATATACTGTTAAACCTATATACCTACATCTACAATACCTACTGCCTAGATAAAGATTTGAGTCATATAAATACATAGGTACATATACCTAGGTATAGAGTAAAGTAGGGTTACATGCATTGACATCGAACCAGGCATGCGGGTGATACAGACAGATGACCGACCGGCCGACCGACCACCCGGTCGATCATCAACGCAGCCAAAGCTAAAACAACTTAACTTTATAACATAATTTGGGTAGGTAGGTACCTAGTCCCAAGAACGCGGAGAGGAGGGGTGGTTACTACCTACCCTACTAAATACACATTCTGGCTCAGGATGGATGTTATTTACCTACGTACAGGGGACCCAGGAGGAGCATTTTCTATCGAGACATCCAATCAATACTATGGCATGCCAAGGTTGAACGGGATACCTATGTATGTATGATGATGCACTGATGAATGGTATTTCCCCAAATTTCTCCATCCCCGTAAGACACGGGACGGGGAGAAGGGGAGAAAAGGAAAAAGAAAAAGAAAAAGAACTGCTCTGGCCATTCAGGTAGTAACTAGGTAGGCAGGTAGTTAGGTAACTGGGTACCAGGCCAAGGCTGCCGCTGTAGGTTTCGTGTGGAGCTATTACTCGGTCTGGTTAAACGAGCCTGGGTTGGCTTGATGCAGTGTGACAATAATGCAAGAAACTATTCATTTTAGTGGGAAAGAAAAAAAGATATTATTACATAAAACTTTAAGCGGGTGATCCGATAGATCCATCCTTTGCCTTTGGTGGATTTCGGCAAATGATGGTGAAAGCTTGGCTTTGGGGATAAGTGTACATACAATACATATTATGGAATATATATAATTTATGTGCTCAGCTGGTGCTATCTCGTGTCCTACTGTCTACTCGCTAGTTAAAAAAAAGAAATTTTTTTTTTCTCCCCTCGGATCTTCGGGTTCTAGCACCTAACTAGGTAGAGAGGAAACGATGAATGTTTTGCAAGGCCACTAAAGTTGTACACTAGGTTACTCGAGTGAGTCGAGTCACTTTGAGATGGGGTGGTTACCCGGGTGGTAACTATGAAGTAATGAATAATGGCAGGAATAGCACAACCAGTTTGGTGAACACGGTTGCTGAGGAAGGACAACCTCCCTACAGAGTAAACCTACTCTACATTTTTGCCCAGATTTAGAAGAGAAAGAATGTACAGTCCATCCATGTATGTCCCACACTACACGATGGCGATGGTCTCTCACATACTTTATCCCGCCCTCAGATTATATCAACTCCTTCTAAGACATGATCCACGCGTCTGTGTGCGAGCTTTGTGCGCAAGACTCGGGAGATAATAAATTTCCTTCTCCTCCTCTTCTGGTTCTTACTTAAAAAAAAAAAAAGAATGGCGATTCTTACCACATTTGAAAATCTTACTGTAAAAAGTCAACTTTGATTATGATCCGCATGACTAGTGCAAGAGAAAACTTACTAGCATTATCAATTGAGGAGGATTCCTAGTCATTGTTATTACTTATTAGTAACTATTCATTAGTACTATTATTTTGAGGATTCTAAGAATACCGACTTGATTTACCGTACGTCCTTAGGTAGGGTTAGTGAGCGATCGACTGGCGGCTGAGGCGTCCTTCCAAGACTTCGCAGGAATCTAGGTAGGTTGCCACGCATAGTGCCTTGAAGTATGTTGATCCAATATTTTAGTCTTTGCCTAGGGCGACGGACTTATTTTTGAAAGTTTGCATAAGCTATATAGCATGGATCTAGCGCCTGATCATTAGTCAATCTTTTCAATCTCTTTCTGGTGAGAAACTGGTCATCTTGTCCTTTCCCCCTCTTTTCTTTCTTTCTACTTGCTTTTTTCTTCAGAGAGAGAGGGAAAAAACAAAAGATTAATTCATCAAACACACTCTTTTTCTACTGAGAAAAAAAGAAAAGAAAAACACTTCAACACTCCTTTCAACTTTTCCATTCATTTCCTGAGCTGTTGGGTCCTGATTCATTTCTCGATCCCAGCGACGCTTGTTTGACAGCCCCTCATCCCTGTAGGTGGGATCAATCCAAGCGTCGCAGCAGGTGCTCTCATTCTACACGGCGTGCGACCCAATCATCTGGTGAGGCCATCGCGTTAGTCCTTCGTTGATGGTTTCATCTGCGAACCAGCTGTTTCAACACTTGACCAGGGAACGCCCGTGCCGCCCTCCCATTGGCGAGTCAAACCAGAGCGCTTCGCCTGATTGGCCCTTCCCCTCCCTCCCGTACGTGGTAATTTTAAAGTCCACCCAAATCAGTGTTTGGTACTGTCAGGCCTCCTAATAAACTGAGGCATAACCAATCTATCCATCCTCTTTCTCTCTCTCTCTCCCCCCTCTGTCTTTTGCTCCTAAGCACGAGGGAAAAAAAAAAAAAGGAGTTTTCCCTCCTTCTGTCAATCCTTCTTTTTTCTTTCTTTGTTTCTTTCTTTCTTGGGGGTTGTGTTGGTTATTGCTATTGTTTTCGCATTGTCTTTCATTGAGCTAGTCACTCCCTCATTGTTCCTAACATTCCTGCCCCGTTTGGGCGCCTTTGTTTCCATTCTCTATTGACTTTGCCATTGGGGTCATTTGTGTCTCTCCTTCCTGACCCTAGCAGTTCTTCTGACTCAGTCGTGTGACAAAAACTCTCCTTTCCTGCTTCACACCATCAGGCCTGTTAGAAGATCATCCGATCTGTCTGGACTGACGGTGGTTTCTGTTATATTACGCTCCTACTATATCTTCATTTCACTGCTGGCTCAGTGAGATCAGTTCTAACCCCATACCATCTTGATGATGGCTTTGCATCAAAAGTTTCTCGTCATGTTTATTGCACAACTCCTTCTACTTGCCGGCCTGGTCGCTGCTGGTCCCCTGATTTCCGCCACAGGGGATCGTTTGAAGGAGGCTCGCTCTGAGACAGCCAATCTGTTGGCATCCTCACCTTCGGGCTACTGGGTGGGGAGCATTAAGCGCCAAGGGACCGTGGCGTTTGGGAATAATTCGGACTACCAAGTATATCGCAATGTGAAGGATTTTGGTGCAGTTGGTACGTGACCTTCGTGTGGATCCACCAAAGGCAACTGGGATGAGAGTGCTAACTTGTTTATATAGGGGATGGCTCGACGGACGACACTGATGCCATCAATTCGGCCATTTCATCTGGCCAGCGTTGTGGTCTGGGGTGTGACTCCTCCACCAACACTCCAGCGCTCGTATATTTCCCTCCTGGCACCTATATGGTATCCAAGCCTATCGTGCAGTATTACTACACGCAACTAGTTGGAGACGCTCTTGAATTGCCCGTACTCAAGGCTACTGCAGCTTTTTCTGGTATGGCAGTCATTGATGCGGACCCTTACACCGACACGGGCGCCAATTGGTATACGAACCAGAACAACTTCTTTCGTGCCATCCGTAACTTTGTCATTGACTTGACAGCTATGCCACAAAACGTCGGTGCTGGAATCCACTGGCAGGTAGGCCAAGCGACTAGTTTGCAGAACATCCGTTTTGAGATGATCAAGGGTGGAGGTGATGCCAACAAACAACAAGGTATCTTCATGGATAATGGCTCTGGTGGCTTCATGGCCGATCTGGTTTTCAACGGTGGAAACTATGGAATGTTTCTGGGGAACCAGCAGTTCACTACGCGTAACCTAACGTTCAATGGTTGCAATACCGCCATTTTTATGAACTGGAACTGGGCCTGGACCTTCAAGTCTCTGCATATCAATAACTGCGGAGTTGGTCTGAACATGTCCAATTCCCCTCAGAATCAGACCGTTGGGTCTGTCCTCATCCTTGACAGCCACCTCACCAACACCCCTACTGGTGTCGTAACTGCCTGGTCTAAGAACAGCATTCCTATCGGTGGTGGGACATTGGTTTTGGACAATGTCGACTTCTCAGGCTCCAACGTCGCTGTTGCGAGCATCGATGGTAGCACAATTCTTCAAGGCGGATCGGTTGTGTCTAACTGGGTGCAGGGTAACACCTATCGACCTTCGAAAACCGTCAACAAGCGCACTGCTACTCCATCTGTGGAGGTAGTTGTCGAGACGATCGTCGAGACAGTATATGACTGTGGCGAGGAATCCACTTCAGTACCCTTGGACTTGCCTAGCCTGACGAGTACAGAACTCCGCACGGCCGATGCTGAAACTGCTGGTCAAATCTTGCCAATTCCTTCATTTACGATTGAATTACCTCCTCTGGGTACCCTGTCCCTGCCCGGTTTCAATCCCCCGACTACATCTGAACCTGAACCATCGGTGACAGACACTCCAACGGAAAGTCCAGTGGAAACTCCCACGGCAACTTACGAAACAACCACTTCGGCATCTTCTCAGCCCTTATTTACTCCATCATCTCCTAGCACCTCAGAAGCCAGCTCCTCAGCCCCTGTACATGCACCATCCCAGTGCCCAGGCCAAACCATCACGAAGAGTCGCATTCAATCTCCACTGTCAGGCAGCTCCATCTCTCACTCCCTCTTGGATGGAAGTGGAAAGGTTTTTGAACGGTCTAAGCCTCTCTACGAAAGCTATCCTGCGTCCTCATTTATTAGTGTTAAGAGTGCTGGCGCCAAGGGTGACGGCTCTACCGATGATACAGCGGCCATCCAAAAGGTCTTGAATCAAGCGACGGCAGACCAGATCGTATACTTCGATCATGGAGCGTATGTGATCACGAATACCATCAAGGTCCCAAAAAATATCAAGATCACTGGTGAAATCTGGCCACTTCTAATGGCGCATGGCAAAAAGTTTTCTGACCAGCAGAACCCCATTCCCTTGCTCCAGGTTGGGGAACCGGGTGAAACCGGTTCTGTAGAAATCAGCGATTTGATCATTGAGACCAAGGGGCCAGCTCCTGGAGCAATCCTCATGCAGTGGAATGTAGCTGAGACCTCGCATGGCTCTGCGGGTCTGTGGGATGTCCACTTTCGTATCGGCGGTTCCGCGGGTACCCAACTGCAGAGCAACAAGTGCGCCAAAACTCCTAAGCAGACCACGGAACCCAACCCTGAGTGTATGGGCGCCTTCATGTTGCTCCATATTACTGAGAAATCAACCGCCTACCTGGAGAATGTCTGGGCCTGGACTGCGGATCATGAGCTGGATCTTGGTGACCACAATCAAATCAATGTGTATAATGGCCGTGGTATTCTTATTGAAAGCCAAGGGCCAGTTTGGATGTATGGCACGGCTTCAGAGCACCATCAACTCTACAACTACCAAGTCACCAATGCGCAGAACGTTTTCATGGCCTTGATTCAGACTGAGACGCCTTACTATCAATCCAACCCCACTGCACTGGTTCCTTTCACCCCTCAGAATAGTTGGAACGACCCCGATTTCTCACATTGCACAACAAACGCTTGCCGTAAGGCTTGGGGGTTACGAGTCCTCAACAGCTCGGACCTTTATATCTATGGTGCTGGACTCTATAGTTTCTTCGAGAATTACGAACAGCAATGTATTGGAGAGAATTCGTGTCAGGAGAACATGGTTGAGGTGGACTGCTCTGATGTCCGTATCTACGGTCTGAGCACAGTCGCCACTGTAAACATGGTCACATCGTCATCTGGTCAAAGCCTGGTCCCCCAAGAAGGAAATAAAAGCAATTTCTGCTCCACCATTGCGCTCTTTGAACAGAGTTAGTTTGTCTTTATCCTTCAGGCACACCCACTTTCTTTTATTTTTCTTGTTATTCTTTTTTGTTTTTGGCCTCTCTCATGACTTCTTTCCTGGCGTTCTGGTTTCATATCCGGTTGTCTTTCATATGGGGAAGTACATACTGGGGCATGTTTTGTTTGTAGGGAGGCAATCAAGGTTGGGTTTTTACAATATTATATGGATACCACCTATGTTTATTAGACCGACTTCGCTATTTCACCTTGTAGTGGAAATCATACCCAATCTCAAAGCTTGGGATATTTTCAAACTTGTTTTCTTTTTTCCGAATCAGAGAGTAATGTGTTGAATTTCCCATAGATGTTGCATGGGGAGGAACATAAACATTATCTCTTGATTTTTTTTTTTATCGTAGAGTAAATTTCTCCAGACTTGTGTCTAGTATGCCAAGTTAAAAGAAAAAGCATTTGCCAAGTGTTGAGTGAACCTCTCTCTATGGTAAAGCACCTACCATGGGGATTTCATATCAGCTCAGGTTAGGCCAGAAAGACCTTGTGAATGTTATGTAAGGTAGTAGTTTATTTAGAGGAATCAAGTAAATTTACAGTGAAATACAAGAAAAGAACATTGGAAGGTAGATATAGGTATAGATATATCAATCATGTCATGGATGGTATCAGGCAATCAACTATCTTTCACTCCTTTTCCATACTTTGCCAGGTAGGTGGTAGGTATCCCTTGTTTGACTGAATTAAAGGTATCGGTCTAGAAGGCTCTTGAGCATACTAGCAATCCAATGGAGTTGCTCTTCGGCTGTACCATCCTTAGGGATTGCTGAGTTGGTTGGGGCCGAAGAGGATGTAGTAGTAGTTGCTGGCTTGACGATAGTGGTTAGAGTGGTTAAAGTAGTCGGGGCAGTAGTGGTAGTGGTAGTTGGAGGAGCAGTGATGGTGGTGGTTGTAGTAGTAGTTGCTGCTGCTGCTGCTGTTGTGGTTGTTGTGGTTGTTGTAGGAGCCGATGATGTGTTAGAGCCCGAGTTCGAAGTACTACCAAGAGTGAAATCAATACAAGACTCGTAAGTCTGGTCAATTGATTCCGCAAACCAATACCACTGAATGACGCAGGCACCCGGCTCGGCGCACTGGCTACCTAGGTCATCGGGAATGGTGATACTGAAGTTGGTCTCATCCTTGGTCACACCAGTTGCGACAGAGGCATAGTCCGTCCAGGACTTTAGCGGACCACTGATGACGGTATTCGAGGCGGTATCAACGATAGAGACGTTGGCGACGCCGGTGTGGGGGGCACGGATATCCACCACAAAGTCTACGACTTGGCCAGCGGTATAGGAGTAGACGTTGTCGGAGTTATCAGCAAACTTGTAGCCCTTGCAGAGCCAGATATCGCATGCAGCGGCTTCGTAATCGGATTGGCTGGCGGCTACTTGGAGTTCACCCTGGATATTGCCATAGTTGTCGGACTCTTGATTGACGGCTACTTGTTGTCCACAGGCGGCTTCCATGGCGGGACCTGGCATACGAGCTGTAGGGGTGGTAACAAAGCCATGGCCATGGACCAAGGAGAATAGGCTGGCAAACGTAAATACGAGGCTGGATTGCTTCATTCTTGGCGATGGAATGAGAGTGTTTAGAAGTGAGAGAAAGAAAAATTCTCAAAAAAAAATGATCAAGCAAAGAAAGAATAGGTATACCCAGTACACCAATGATAAGAGAGTGATGATCCAGCAGTCAAATAATCAGAAAAAAAGAATGGGACGGTCACAGACCAAAGAAGAGAACGTATTGAGGAAAAAAATCAAGCAAGCCGGCGTGTAGGTAAAAAGAAAGGATAGAAAGTGTTTACCCATCTCTATATACCTGAGCCTGACTCGAGCTTCTCTACTAGGAGATACTCACTGTGAAACACGAATCTAGACTTGAATGGGACATTTTCCTTCCTTCAGAGGCTATCCGGGAAACACCGGGAATGAAATTAGGTGTTCGAAGGGGGGAACACTCGGAATGAAGTTAGGTTTACCGATATCTCCTTGGGAAAACCTATAACGGTGATGTACCGAAGCGCCTGTAGTTTCGCCTTAATTAGCGTCAAACGTGGGTAGGGGAGAAGCGGCGATGAGGATCCTGGGCGCTGATTAGCTTGGCACTCTTGGAGTTTCAGTTTCATTAAAATTGCCGTTTAAATCAGACACATTTTCGAACCTACCTGATGGTCCGTCCACTTTAGAGGCCCGTCAAAACTCGCCAAACCACTAAATGCAGCCTCGTGGTTAGGGAGAGCCCTTGTGTGTGCTCACCTTGAATCAGGGACTCTGAGTTCCACAGGAGCTGAGCTACCCCTCTCTTCTCGCCTCGCTTCCTTCTCACCCTGAAATAATACTTCAACAAAGACAGTTCATGAAGGCTTAATACTGTATATTGTGTACTGATAGGACAAATGTTGGAACTATTTGAGTGGATGTAAGCACCGCGGCAAATTTAACCGAGGAGGGGGACTTTTTATCCAATATTCAGAAGAGGTATCACATCACATCAGAGGATATATATACAAAACAAAAAGGAGAAAATTTGGGAAAAAAAAAGATTTCAATCAATCCAAAATGAAAAAAATAAAAAATAAAATAAAATAAAAAAATAAAAAAAAGGGGGAAATAAAGAAAGAAACCCAGGCCATGGCTAGTTAATTCAGTTTTTAAGTCTGTTGAACCGGTCGCTGTTGCGATGCTTCATTCCACCGATCCCGTTCATCTATACGATCAGCGGGCTCTTCTGCATGCGCTGGCATGAGCGGGGGAATACTGAAATTATCCGCGAATGGATTTTGCACCTGATAATCCTCCGATCGATATTCATACCGACCTCCGATACTATTACCATTACCACTAGCTGAAGAGACGTCGGAACGAGCAGTCCTTGTAGTCATCGACCGTGTTGCTGTCGCAGCTGGTGATAGGGGGGAGGGAGGGGTTTGAGACCGTGGTGGTAGGGTAGGCGGAGGCGAGTGAAGAGCCCCTGATAGAGAAGAGAGATCGGTTCCTATAGCTCGGCTGCTGTCAGGTTCACTACTTCGTTCTTCTTCTTGTTGCTGTGGCAGCGGCTCCGGTTGTTCAGTCTGTTGCGCCATCTTCCGCGCCTGGAGCATGGCACGTTGGTGCTTTGATAGAGCCACAGAGAGTTCATCATTTGTTTCGATCAAAGTAAGAAGAGTGTCCTCGTCTGGTGCTGGGTTCGTCGCATGAATGTAATTCTGCATGGCGCGGGATGCTCTTCGGCAACGACCTGAAAATTCGGTAATGAGCTCATTGGAGAGCATTTCTGACGGAGGTGTCGATTGGACACACTGTATGAGGAGCTTCGCCGTCACTTTGGCTTCTGAGACGCGTGCGGCGAGCTCATCAGGGGCGGGCAGTCCATTCGTGCGCTGCTGCGGTTGATGGGAAGGATTGGGAGGATAAGACGGGGTTTGATTTTGTGATGCTCGTGGCCAGGAGCCCGTCCAAGATTTCTACAAAGGCCCCAAGGTCATTAGTTTTTCACGCAAAGGCATGGGGGAGAAAGGAGAAAAGGGGGCGGGTGTGCTAGAACCAAGAGGAAGGCATACATTGCGAGCAAGCTTCTCCATTTTGCCCTTCTCTTTCGTCCACATTTGCAAAAGTAACGCAAGATCTTCATCCCATGCCCGCTGAGCTTCTAGGGAATCCAAAGTCTCCCGAAGAAAGCGCTGTACGTGCATATCCCTACCTTCGCGCAGCAGTTCCTTGATAGTAGATACGAACTTGGCGTCTATATTACGGGAAAAGGTATGTCCTGGGTTATCGATGAGGATACGGATCAGCATGATCGCATTGTATTGTATATTCCCAAAGCCCGATGTAGGATTCGACAACAATTTGCGAAGGAGATGGGCGGCTTCGCGCGCGGCGTTGGCGCTGGATTCGGCACTTTCGACAATACTGGGCAAATGGATATACTCGGATCCCTGTTGAGAATATAACGTATGTGAGCTTCTATTTCGACCATCTTCTAACTGTATAAAGGAAGGAGTAAAAAAAAGGCATAAGAAAAATACATACAGCATTGTCTGCACTACTTCCTGCGCTGCAAAACGCATTCTAGGGAGATCAATCAGTATGGGACGTTTCAACAGCTGATATCCCCACACAAGGGAGTCATTGGAGTAAATACGAACCACTTCTCTTATCACAGTGTTTTCTGGAGAGTCACTGGGGTAGTTTGCTGCGGTATCGAGCGAAGGACCTGGCACAGAAGTTGAGTAAAGGGGGACGGGGCTAGGCGTTGGATTGCGATCGACTCACTCGAACGCTTGTTGATTGAGCTCAGAATACGTTTCATGATTGTTGTCGCGTAATACACAGAGTGGATTGTAGGAAGAAAAAATGAAGAAATAAATAAAGAGAGAAAAGGGAATGAAAATAAATAAATAAATTGGTTATAAAAAAAAAATAAAGATAAAAGAGAGAGTGAGAAGCGTAGATCAACTAAAGGAATGAAGATAGAGGATGGATGTGAGGAAACAGTGTTCATAAAGAATAATAATGTCCAGGCTAATTAATTAATTAATTAATGATCGGATGAACGATAACCTGGTTTAGGCGCCACTCCATCCTGGTCATCCCATGCGAAAGAACAGAAAGTGTGGCGTCCTTGTATACGCAGTGACACGCAAGTTTCCCCTCTTTCCCCCTCAGTTCCCTTACTCGAAAGATAGTTAATGGACCAGTCGTTTGTTGAGAAGCTTGGATGATTATCAAATCACCCAGCTCATTTGATTTCCAAGGATGATTAATGGTGATGCCTGGAGGGGGAGTTGATCAGTATTATTCCCATGAGGCGTCATAACGTGGTGGGAATTAGAGCCGAGATAACCAATACACGTATGCATGTATGTATTGCAAAGGTTGTTTTCAAGTGCTATCATTTTTGATTCGAAGGATTGGTTGTTCTCTCTGCACGGACTGCGTTTATTCGTCGATTGGTGTTAAGCTTGGAGAGTCCAAGGCGAAAAAAGAACACAGATGACTGCACCGCCACGCTTGGCTCTACCAAAAGTCATTACCTTAATTTTCTTTTTTTCTTTTTTCACCCTCTTATTTTATTTTAAGGATATTACTGCTTGCTTTTTCTTTTTCCTTTTCTTTTGTTCGCTTGAACTAGCATCATTTGCGTAAGAGCTAGTGTGTCTAGAGGAATGAGGGAATGATTTTTACATCTTACGATATATCGGGTCATACTGAGGTAGGTGGGAATGCCGTACACAAGATCATTATGAATAGTCGAAACTATATTCTCATATCAAAATTCATTTGGAACACTCGATTTGCGAGAATCCCGTAACGAGCTGTACTGGCACAAGCCGGTTTGCCCATGGTCGAGTAAAAAGGCAATAAGAAATTTTCGTGGGTACAACGAGGAGTGATTTTTCCAGAATCCAAAATCCTAGGAATTGGGAACTCCCGGACAAATAAGATATCAAGGGCTGAATAGCACTCCATATTATACGTTGAAAGAGGGGCCGATTATCATCGCTCTTGTTTCCCCCCTCTCCATTATAATAATTTTAATAATCTTTTTGGCTTTTCTTCTTGTTCGTTGGATCAAAAAAATATAAAAATAAATTTCTTTTATTCTTTCCGTGACCAGGTATTTGTTCCGTACAACAGAAAACTCCGGCTGTTCCCATTCAAATTCTGACCACTTCTCTACTCCTACCCCCGACACCCACAGACCGCTTATGCCTCGGTGATAGCACGGCGGATCTGAGTTCCACGCTGCCGGGAGCTGAGGTGAGCATCCTTGACAACGGCGGCCTTCTGGACGACCTCATCACCCTCAGTAAGGATCAGCTCGATGTGGCAGGGGTTGGTCATGTAGGGGTTGATCTAGTTTTTCTTGATTAGACTCGCACATTCATAGAGGGGGGAGGGAGGCGATTTTAGTAAAAACATACACGACCGTGAGCACGGTAAGTGCGTCGGCGACCCTTGGGGGCCTGGTTGACCTGGATGTGCTTGACAATGAGGTTACCGGTGTCGAGGCCCTTGGTGTCGGCGTTGGCCTCGGCGTTCTTCAGGAGATCAGTGAGGAACTGAGCGGACTTGATGGGCCAGCGGGCCTTGGAGACACCCCACTGCTTGCCTGTAATCGAAATATGTCAGTCTCTTGTGTTCTAAATGGCACTTTCAATTTGCATGTTATATGTTCCTCTTTCCCCTAGCCTTTGTGTGTTTGCCCTTGCACAAATATCTTGATTTTTTCCTCTTATAGACTCCATTAAATATCCCTCTTCCTTCCCTCTCTTCCTCACAAAAACTCCAGTCGAGGCATGCAATTGATAATGAAAGAAAAAATTGAGCACTCACCCTGAGCGCAGCGGCCAGTGCTACCGGCGTATCGGCGCATGGGGACGGCCTCAGCCTTGTTGGCGACGTTGTCGAGGAAAGTGAGGGCGCGCTGCAGCTTCATGCCGCTGATGGCCTGAGCGGTCTCGCGAGTGTTCTTGAAGCTGACACGCAGGTAAGAGCCCCTGGCGCGGGCGCTCTTTGCGGCCGGAATGTCCTGAGCAGCGTAACGGACCTGAAATCACAAATAAAAATATCCAACATCAGCAAATCTGATCACATATGTAAACACAAAATAATTTGTCCTCCTCCAAAAAATTTTCCCCCGATTTTGTATTGCCAGGAACATTTGATGGATGTGACATGGAATATAGTGGTAAGGATAATGGTGATATGGTCGAATTTCGAGAATTGGACATAAACCAGAGCGTTCGAATTGCCATAACGAAGGAGCGGGATTCCTCGTAACTTCTCCGTTCTCTCTTGTTCTCTTTTCTTTTCTTTTCTTTTCTTTTTCTGCCTTTTCCCTTTCTTCCATATTCAACCATTCCTAAATCTCAACGAAAGATAACACTCACCATCTTGATGTGGTTGCCGGGCGGGTGGTCCTCGATGTCGGGTGAGAAGATTTGTCGCTTTTCTTTCGTCGGCCGCTAGAACTTGAGATCGCGAGAGTCGCTCGTCGTGGTGCGTCTTTCGCTCTTGGCATAGCTGTGCCCTAAGCGAGCCCTAACACTAGCTTGTTCGGGAATATTCACCGCCCTACCAACCTTTGCCGGCAGTATTCGCCACTTGAAGCATAGAACTTAAAGAAGACTCAGTAGGTTGCTTTTGTTAAAGAGAATTCTCCAAAGTAATTAAATTAATATTATCTACAATGATATTTTTGATTGAGCGGCTTCAAGGTTCTTTCTTCAAAATTCAAAGCAGAGAGAGAAAAAAAACAAAAACAAAGGAGAATTGAAGTTTCATCCGCCAAACAGATTATTCCATAGTCGATAACCATCCAATCAATCGCTCCTGTCGTGAGCAGTCTGTCTTCAAGTCCTCTCATAAGTACTATCAAAAAAAAAAAAATTTACATAATATTCCGTTTATTACAATGAATCTTACATTATTCTCAATTAACTATATAGGCGTTATTATATATTTATTTTAAACCACCAGCGAGTAGCAGGCTCTGTCCAGTCATATAGCCTGTTGTTACGAGCATAGTCACAACATTTGCAACTTCCTCTGGCACACCCAATCGACCGAGAGGGATTCCCGCAGCAACCTCGGGGATTGCCTGCGCACCTGGAATCATACCGGTATCCCCAATCATGGCAGGGGCCACGTCATTGACGCTAATGTTATACTCTGCCAAACGAGTAGAGAGATTCCTCATCATACCGGTCATCCCACCTTTGGAAGCGGCATAATCTATGTTATTTGCGTACTTTGTTAGAAATATATCACCTGGTGATAATATAAGAATCATTGAGGGGATAAGGCTGTTCACATACGACATCCGTTGATTCCACCTCCGTAACCTGCAATGGAGGACATAAACACGATCCGACCCCATCGTTGATTCTTCATATGCTCCACCACACCCTTTACCAAGACGAACGAGGCTCGCATGTTGACATTGATTGTATAATCAAATTCTTCAAGGGTGATATCCCAAATCTGAGGAATACGTTTCCCGTACCCGGCATTGGATACGAGAATATCGGGTCGTTGCCCGTGTTCTTTATCGATCTGCACAAACATGTCCTGGATCTGTTCTGCAGATGCGACATCGACCTGATGGACAGATATTCGAAGATTGGGATTTTGGGATTTGAGTTCATCCCTCAGGGAGTTGATCGCGGCCACATTGGATGAATATGTGAGAGCCAGGTGAACCTCTTTTTCTGCAAACTGTCGCGCGCAGGCTGCCCCGATTCTAGTCCGGAAATTATTATTATTCTAGTACCGTGGGGGTATATGAGGAGGGTAATGGAAAGCAAAACTCACCCCCCGGAAGCCCCAGTGATCAGGGCAAGACGACCGCGGATGTCATTTAACTGCGACATTATTTCTTTGGATGCGAAATCAACTTAGAGCTGAATACCTGTTCAAGACCTGAAAAAGCCCCTCAGATGAAGATCGAGTGTAAGTTTGAAAACGAGGAGAGTTTATTTGTAGTTTCTTTCCCCTCCGATCGGAGTAATTCCCGATACTACTCTCGCCCTTCGGCTGCCCCGCATCATCTTAGTGTGGGGGGGAGGAAGAGTCGTCTTCCGGAATCCACATTCCCACGCTTGAGCTTTCCATTCTTCCAATCAAAGAAAATATTGTGAATATTTTCCCATGGGTTTTGCGTAAAATATGCTAGGCTAATTCGCCTGTTCGGCTGCACGTCATCCATTCAAAAGAGAAGATTGGTTGTCATATCTCCAGGCCAAGCTGACATCTGCCATACCTGAGACCGATCAGGACTCTCCTGGTATAGAGAAGGGTTCTGGAAAGCATCTAAAGTCATAGTTCCGGTCCCCGGTATTTGATCTCCGGAGACGTAGTCCCCAACTGCCTCGAGATCAAGCCACGAGAAATCGTTCGCAGGGCTAAAGTGCACATAGCCGCTTTGCTCAGGCATGTGTTGGGCAAGGGTGTTGGTATTCTGTATTAAAATATCATTTCTCTGATGGGCCTCTGTAGGAGAGGTTATGGAGACTTGTTTGGGCCTCCACAAAAGTTCCAGGAGACGAGAATAGCGAGATCCAATATCATCTGGGCCAGCACTCGCTCGCTTCAAAACATCGGTAGTTCGGGTAACAAGATCGCGTACCCGCGTCTCCTCTGCAGACACTATAACACCAAATGAGCGTGCCTAGGTTTCCTTTAGCTTCTGGATGTTGCCTAGAATGATTTTATCTAACCTTATATAAGAAAACAGCAGCGTAAATGCTGTAAAGATAAAACCTGAGCGGCATAAAATGGAGATGTTTTTCAGGATTGGTTGTGTCAACAAGGATAATTAAGTAAGCTTTGGCTGCATCTAGAGATTCGTATATAAAACGAGCATCTGGCATTAGAGCTATATTGCTAAAAGTTGCTCGCAAATGCTCCCTTTGCGAGAGGCCATCATTCTTTTGTTTGGACAAAGATTGAGAGATTGCAGCTTGGAATGCAAAGGCGTTGGTGTATAGCCGAAGATATTCGTATGACAGCTGTAAAGTGGCTTTCATGGCAGGTGAACCTACACTAGTCAGTGATGCCTTTGGGGCAGGTAATATCAACAAAACCAGCCAACGTACAAGGTAATGACCCCCAAAGGGACTTCCACCGCAAGATGGCGAGACGGAAATCATCAACATATTTAACGTAGTCTCCCATCAGCATCATTTGGTTGCTCGTCCGCATTCCAGAATAGAGGACATCATGAACATTATTATATAGTTGAGTGAGATCCAGTGTGGCCTGAAAGATCTTTGCGTAATCCTCATCCCCATCCTTGATGGGTTGTAGCGAGGGGAAATCTTGGCTTACCAGGCCCGTCATAGGACCCGGTCCGCGCGACCAGAAGGCACGGCCAATTCTCACAGAAATAAGTCTATCCGAGATGTAGCAGCTAGTCCATGCCAGTCGTCTACGCGCATCGGCTTCTGTGTTTCCAGAAGAGTCACCGCGAAATGATGTTCTATCCAATCCGAGAAAGTAACCGGAACGCAAAGCAAGCCCTACATGCATCCACGCTGCCCGATCTTCTTCTCCACGGCCCACGCGCTCGATCCGTGGTCGAAGCCCCTGAGGTTCCCATTCAGCAAGAAGAAGAAGAGCCTCCACTGCCTCGACACCGCAGTCTACACCAGCGGCAATCCCGGATATGAGCTCATGCATGTATTTAGAACAGTACTCATGGATCTCAGGCCGGTCGACGAGATCTTTTGACGCAATTGTGAGAACTGCAGTGAGCAGATGTTTTTCATTGGTAGCAAATGAGTCTAAGGCAGTGCGGTGGAAATACTTTCGTGGTACTAAGGGAAGGTATGGATGAAAGTTTTCGGCGTAGCGAGCAACTAGCTGCCACACTGTTCCTGCATCCAAGGAGCAAGATTGAACCAGGCGGTATGCCTTGATACCGCTATTCTTTTGAAAGCCACTTACATCACCATTTTGGAGGGAATTGAAGGATGAATAACCATCCGGGCCCGGACGCAGAGGATCGACATTTGTTTCAGAACTAGAATCGCCTGTCCCTCGTTTTGCGATGCCTGTTAGGCACTGCCAAGCATCGGACGGATTTCGAGGTACTGAGCCAATAGAGGCCGCATCTTCTTCGTCGACAGAAACCGAGGCTGTTGCTTGCGCATTCGATGGCATGAAGACAACAGCGCCAGGGTAGGTGGCGGATGTCGGCTGGGGATTATCCGAATGTGTTGGGCTGGCTGAATCTAAGCCTGAGCGTTTCTGTGTTGATAAATTTGATTCTGGTGTAAAATTCTTTATTTTATTCTTGCGAATACGACGACCTCCACGATTTGAGCCACCCAAGACACACTCGCGACGATCTCGAATACATCGCTGGCATGGAGGCACACCCGGATTTCCGCTCCCATCCCTAGAAAATTGCAGCTGCATTAGAGATATATGTGATGTCTTTCTTTTTTACTTTTTCTTCCTCCCCCAATTTCCCATAGGTTGATAGAATACGAAATGCCCCGCGGGCTGTCATGGGGATGATCCGTCGCCGTCACAAATGAGGGAACTTACAAATCGCACTTGGATTTGCGTTGCCGGCAATGCAAACACGCTCTTGACACGCGTTTCATCAAATGATCTGGACGTGCCTTCCGCTTCGATATTTGACTCTCTTCCATCGGAAAAGATGTTTCATCTTCAGGTTGTTCCACAGTTTCCATTGCTGCGTGAAGGGCGAAGATCACGGCATTTTCATCGGTCGGTAGTAGGCTGGGGAAAGAAACGAAGGGAACTCTTCGGCAATGATTGTACCAAGACCGTGATAATTGCTGGAAATCCACTATTTGAACAGCGATGCAGCAAAAAAAAAGGAGTTGAGAGAACAGGAAGGAAAGCTTTTTCTTTTTCCCTTTTCTTTTGCTTTATTTCTTTTTTCTTTTTCTTCTTTACTAAAGTTGATTCTACCACCTCATTGTCTCTCAGAATGTCATTGCTTTCCCCACAAAAGTCACTTTAGTGCACTGTTCGCAAAGCACTAGTCGTTCTCAATGGAGGGTGAAATGTGGGAAATAGATTCCCCTAGCTCCTTGGAGCTTTATGGAAGCTAACACTTTGTTAGTGTTTCTACGGGGTAGGAATGGGTCATTACGGAAAGGCCTTTTCGCATAGCAGACTATCTATCAATCCTGACCTTCACTCTTAGCTGTCTGATAGTGGATAATCTGTTCTGAACTAGATGTAAACTAGCCATAAGAACTCCGCCTCAAGAGGGGTGAGGAGTACCTACGTCATGGAAGACACAGGCGATATCAAGAATATACATAAATAATGCAATAAGATCAGAGGGGAAACCAAAGCACAGGCTGAGGTAAAAGCGGTGTGGTATGGCTTGTACGCCGTACTAGATTCTACGGCTGAAGCCCATCCCAAGCCGTTAGTGTCATCTTTTCACCCTGTTACAAGGCCTGTCTACATCTCTTCTTTTTCATATCTAGTCCTTAATTTGCTAAAATTACCCTTTTAAAGTTTTTATATTGCCGAAGAAGACTTTTATAGAATAAACAAGACTTATTGCTCCTCCCAACTTCAAGCTGACATTTGCAGAGAAAAGCCCATACTAGATGAAATGTAGCAAATTAGGCTAAAAATAACAATAAGATCTAGGTAGCCTGCCCTCCTAAGGCTTAGAGATTTTACCTTATTATGATCCCCATATGTGGTCTATTTAAAAATCTGTTTCTTCTCTACAGGCATATCTATTGCTAAATTTAGGCCCAAGTATACCTTATAGCCGAGGGAGTATACTACTCCCACCTGGTTTGAAGGCAGCATACTTAGGTGTACCTAGACCTTTTTGATTGAGAGGTGCATCATAAAGCATATTGGGCTGGGCTTAAGATACTTGGTGTAAATTATAAGGAAGGCCGATCTTACTAGTGAAAATTAAAACTGCTGTTACTTTATTACTTTCTATATATAGGTTATAATAATTTTGTTTATATTCCTTGCAGAATTAGTGACTGTTTTAAAATTCTGGATAAGTAGTATCATTCAAACAAATATGAAGGTAGTGGAAAAGCAAGTATATTGAGAATAACACATCAGAGCCTGTATTCTACGGAGTAATTATCTCTCTATTGGGACAGTTTAATTAAGCCTCGGAGCCGGGCTTCAAGACGCCTGCCCTACACTAAAGTCAGAAAAACCTAACTATGTGAGCAAGTTCGTCTACCCATATAAGCTGAATGGCAATATGAACTTCAACATATTTAGTAAATAATGTTAATGCCTATCATATTGTATATCTTACATCATAACTACTTCTACTTATACTGACCTAATAAAGCTAAATATGAGTGAGAACCCAGAAGATGGGACGGATCTACAACTTTTCATTTTGTCTGGGGCGTTCAGGCACGATCATTAGACCCTCCACTTTCAGCCCTATTACCTATCTAGGGCGAAACCTTTCATGAGCTCTTTACCGAGCGCTTGGGCCTTTAGACAGGCTAAATGAGATGATCTAGTAACCTGTTGCAGTTGCCTTCTGGGCAGTTATCATGTTTTCTGATAGGGAGATGCTCCAGTCACACCGGCCTCACTCGTACCACACCCTTTTGTAGATGTTTGATAATTATTAGAGCCCCCGGCCTTCAAACATCCCGCTAAGCTGGTCGCATGAGCCCACAACCACTATCTAGAATTTTAATTATTTCTATTGCTAGCTAGGTATAGCCACCAAAACACCAGATACGCCTTTTGGGGGCTGGGGAGGACAACGAGACGCCTGGCTTGGTCCTATCAGATGGCAGTTTTGCGGCCCTTTTGTAAGTATCCACGAGTTTGATGATGGTAATAAAACAGAAAGTTTAGAAGATGATCCCTAGTCTAACCTCACGCCTGGTTACCCATTTCCACTGAAACCCCGTGATAAGGGCCACACTGACAGGCTTACGGAGGTTGAATAGTAGCTTCTCTCTAGTGAGGTCCAGGGTATTGCAGGTTATGACGATGGGAAACTAAATTGCTTTGCTGAAAACAGAGAATATGTTCGGAGGTGATTGCTTTTATGGCGGGTTAGGAAGCACACACAAAAATGGAGGAATCGGGATGAAAGTATTTAGCTAGAAGTGTTTCTACTAGATTTCATTGTTGGCCAAGGTCATGGAGATTTTCCGGATACCGGGAGCAAGGCAAGCATAAAATGGATCGATATATCTTCTTAAGCATAATACTAACCTTGGCCTTCAGTTTCGGGCTGTTACTCCCATTGTATCTGGCTTGGCATAATAAAAGGGTGGCCTCTCAAAATCATGGCCCGGCACTGGGAGTTTCTTCGCGGGGGTAGGTGGAAGAAGGAAAGGAAGGGGGGGGGGAATATCGCATTAATAGGTAGCTATAAGGGTATGGTACCTGTTTTAAATTGAGATTTCTATTCTACCCAGTACCGGGATATCTCGATCTTCATTTCATAACCACTGGTAGTTTCCTCCTTTTGCAAAAACCTACACTCCCTCCAAAAGTAAACCAAGACCAAGTCAAGAAATGGTGTGTTTAGATTGATAGCAATAATAATAATAATATGTTAAAAGATGGAAAATGCTCCATTATCGCCTTCTCCATTCTGGGTTCTTCTCCTTCTTCCTTTATCTTTTTTTTTTTTTTTTTTTGAACTCTTCCACATGATTGATTTCGAGCCCCACTCAAAGCTAAGTCCAGCTGCTTCGTCTAATCGTTCTATCTATTACTACTCTAGGCACCATCCATAACGTTGTTATTATTAACAATTGTATGCAAGGCGAAAGGTCGGGGGGTAACGTATAGATGATGTTGAATCCTGCTGGAAGCTAACCAGTGGCTTCGTCAAAGCCGAGGCAGGCCTTCAATTTCCACCCAAGGGTCCAGAAAGCTGGGTAGGTAGAACTAGGGAAGGGGTAATAATATAGTTAGATAAACGGTAAGTCTGATTGAGTTATTTATGTGGAATTTGCGCGATGATAGAAGAGATAATAATAAACGGTAATTGAGCTAGTATTGGGATAGATTAAAATCGGAGCCAACACGGGACCAGGAAGCAGGTGACCCGTGTCTGGGCAATCTATGTTGCCTCGTTGGAAACCGCAAAAATCTTTTTCACTCACAACTACTAAGGTATCATTAATTACCGATTCATCCGCAGACTAAGAATAATAATTAATCATGCTAGATCTCTATGAGTTAGCCGAGTGATGACCAGTCCACGCAGGCATTATTACTCCGTCACTCTTGCTTATTTTTATTTCTTTTTCTTATTTTCTTGCTCATTCAGTGAAATTGCTCACGAGTTCACCATTTTCCGCCTTGGATGAGGGAAGACTTACTATTATTACGAGTGAGATAGGTGGATTTTGGCCTGCAATGCGCTGCAAAAATGGAAACATCATGTTTCATGCTAACTCGGAAAGGAGTCAAACCTGAAACACACAGACTTTCGGTCAAGGGCCAATACTCTTGGAGTGGAGGACTTAACTGGGAGCGCTGCGTTTTCAGACGGGCTCGATTGGCGCCAAGCAGGTCAAGTAGGTAACAAACCAACCCACTTTAACTTACTCGGGCTCACTTGAATTATCTAACAGGAACTAAATAATTGTGTTGTTTTTGCCAAATGGCTTCGGTGGCTGCGTGTTTATCGAGACATATTCACATCAGAACGGTAGTAAAGGATGATCCCAATATGAACAATCGCATTCTGTTGATATACAATTTGTGGAGGGATACATGGAATGATTCATGGACACGAAAGGATTAAGGATTAGTCCCTCCGGTTGGCTCAATCAGCAAGAAAGAACCCTGCTTCTTTAGGCTGTGGTCCACTTGGATCCTATCAAGTCAATCTGTGGATGGCCGTCTTGGCGCCGCCCGAGATGAACACCCCTCAAGAACGCTCCAAAGCTAGTCCTTAGGGGGTGGTTACCTTTGGGCCCAGTTATTGGCTATGAGCATCCAAACACAAGTAGGTAGATTTTGTGGTGGCGTCTGCCCCTGTTTGAAGATTATTGTAGTTCTTGATGTCAGGCCATGCTCTGTATTCTTCCAGTTTCCTTCACTTGCGTTTTGCTTTCCCTTCTAGAAGAACTTGTGCTCGCTTATTCACTCACTTGCTCATTCTATCAGCTGGTTCTGGTTGTTAATATATCCATTATCCACTCTTTGTCTAACTTCATACTTTAGAATTGCACAATATTTGTGTTGGTTTTGCTTTTCTTTTTTTCCGCTCTTTTCTGCTCTTTTCTTCCCCCGCGGCCCTTTTCCTTTTAGTCCTTCTTTCTGACGATCTCTGTCGATCGCTTTATACTTTGGCGTACTTTCATTTACCATAGAATCTTCGGTACTTGATTTTCTTCCCTTTTCTTCTTGACTTTTTGTGACGCTGGGCGTCCTTCAGCCCCCTTGCTCCACGCGGAACTCCTGTGTATATATGATGCACAAGAGGTGAGTGAAATTCGCAGGCTGGTGCCCTTTGGGCACGGGGAACAACACAACTGAACCTACCGCCCTTAGAACCTGTATTGACGGTCTCTAACTGATCTGGATAGAGCTACAATAACTAAGCTTTTATCCTCTGTCTATCCCACAGTCAACAAAAATTCTCGATAGATCACAGTGGCACGACCAAACTCGTAAACCAAGAGAAATCCTTGCCCTACGGACTCGAGAATTATCTTTATTGTACGAGTGCCATCACCTGGCCCTTGTTGTCACTCGATCACTTACGGCCCTAGCATTGGGATTCAAGAGATTCAAACATAGCGGTCTCCGCATTCCTCCGGTTCCCCTGTCATCCGGAATTCCGCGTCATCTGAACACCCGTAGAGCATTGGTTTGATTAAATTGCTTTGCCTTTCCCTGGTTAATTTCGTGGGTCATCCTCCACCCCACACTCCTCGTCTGCCTGGTGATACTATTCTAGTAAGTACGCTTCAAGGCAGAGCCGAAGTGCCTTCGACTTCAATGGACGACCTCCTCAGGCGTGTAGTCCCGCGAGGTCATTATGACACCAATGCCACCTATATCTACGCTTACTCAAGAGGGCTAGGTGGTGTCAATGTTCCTCGAGACGTTCTATTCTCGCGCATGATCATCACTTCCGTCATATGTGTGGCTTTCATTGTTTTCTGCGGCCGGGTCGCTCAACTGAGTCATGCATATCTTCGTCATATCTCTTCCCTAGCGGCGAGCAAACGACAGCAAACATTCTGGAGCGTGGAAGAATCGCAGCTTTGGGCAAATATCAAGAAGAATGTACTATACGCACCTCTTGGCAGGAAGAGACACAACCGCGAGATCCAACTTTCGTCCGCTCTCAATGTCGGCACCTTGCCATCTAGATTCCAGACGGTTTTGATTATACTATACGCTGCAAGCCAGATAGCATACTGTGGCTTATTGGACTATGATGAGAATAGCAAAGCAGCTCTAGTCGCTGAACTGCGTGGCCGTTCGGGAACACTGGCTGTTCTCAATATGGTGCCACTTTTTATTTTGGCTGGCCGCAATAATCCGCTGATTCCTTTACTGCGCGTTAGTTTTGATACCTACAATCTCCTCCACCGATGGCTCGGTCGCATTGTTGTGATTGAGAGTGTAATACATACGGCCGCCTGGGCAACTAATGCAGTGGATGAAGGCGGTTTTTCTGATATGCTGTTCCGTTTACGAACTACACCTTTCTTCTTCTGGGGCTTGGTGGGGACCGTGGCAATGGTCTTTCTTGTTTTCCATTCACCTTCTCCTATTAGGCATGCATTCTATGAAACCTTCCTTCACCTTCATCAGCTTGCGGCCTTCTTGGCTTTCCTTGGTATCTATTTACACATCGACCTAGACAATCTTCCCCAAAAGTCATGGGTGCTTGCCATTGGCACTGTCTGGCTTCTTGAGCGATCGGCTCGTATTGTGCGGCTTCTATACTTGAATTTTTCGCTCAAGAATGGAAGCACCAATATTGTTGTTGAAGCGCTTCCTGGGGAAGCCTGCAAAGTCACTTTCCGGCTGCCTAAAATGGTCCATATCAACCCAGGCTCCCATGTTTTTGCCTATATCCCCAGCGTCTCCTTGTGGATGTCCCATCCGTTCTCGGTCGCCTGGGTTGAGCCCAACAGCTGTGTAACCATGCCAACATTCGCGGAGAGCCGACCTCCGAGGGTGCCCCCAAAATCCATCAGCCCTTCGTGTCTAGAGAAGCAAGCTCTGGCAGATTTGGACGACTATCTGAGAGAAGACCAGAAACCCACCTCTGTTTCTTTAATCATGAGTGCCCGTCAAGGCATGACTCGCAAACTGTACAATAAAGCCAATGCCTGTCCCAAACGCACATTATACACCTCAGGGTTTATTGAGGGACCATATGCTTCTCATGCCTCGAACGCAGGGAGCTATGGTACGGCCGTACTCTTTTCAGCTGGTGCAGGCATCACACACCATATGCTCTTCGTGCGTGATTTACTAATACGCGCGTCCGAGGGTCGAGTCGCCACCCAGAAAATATACCTTATCTGGTCTGTGCGGAGCACAGAACATCTCGCCTGGGTGCGAGACTGGATGGACCAGATACTTCGTCTCCCCGGTCGCCGTGAAATCCTTACTATCCAGCTATTTGTCTCGAAACCAAAGAGTAGCCGGGAGGTTGTATCCCCGAGTGCTACCGTCCAGATGTTCCCTGGTCGATGTCGTCCTGACGTCGTACTAGACGAAGTCATCCCCAAACGAGTGGGAGCCACACTTGTCTCAGTTTGCGGGCCTGGCGCCTTTGCAGATGAAGTTCGAGCAGCAGCTCGCAACAATATTGGCAAGGGGGCAGTTGTTGATTTTGTCGAAGAGGCTTTTACATGGTAGATGACAATTTTTTTTTTTTTTTTCAGGAAAAAAAAAAAAGGCAAAAGAACAATTGTAGCATACAGGTTAGACATTAGACTAGTCAGTCAGTCATCTGCCCCCTTCTTTTTTTTTTTTTTTTCTATTTATATCATCTCTCTCGCACTCTACCACTATGGTTGCGACAAATGGCCTTTTTTTTTCACTTTCCTTTTTTTTTTTTTTCTTATTCCTCAATTCCTTGTTGATTGAATTCCTGGTGAACCTATGTACATACTTACATACTTTCCCTTTCATAATTACCGCGCCATTGCCCTCTCTAATTAGCGACTAGATGCAACTCCACCCCACCGGTGTGATGGGAGATAGTCAGTCTCGTTGTGTCTTCACTTGACATGTGCTTGTTTACTACTATACTTTGAATTATTCTGCATATTTATTAAATATTAAAGACAAGATCTCTTTTACTTTTATTCAAATTTTTTTTCGTGTCTTTCTCTCTTCTCTCTTTCTAAATAGTATATACCTTGAGAAGAGGAGGGGATGGAGGGTGGTCACCTATGGTCTAGGATTCTGCTTCAATTCATTCGTTTGTGTGGAACGAAACAAAATAGAATTCTGAATATTTCCCTAACTCAGACACTGAGGAGATCCATGTAAAAAATTGGCGGCTCCTGCTTTCTACCCTATCTGATTATTATTATTATTATTATTATTATTATTATTATTATTATTATTATTATTATTATACTGCTCTTGGAAGTATTTTAGAAAAGTAAAAAGTAAGTCACTAGTTTGTTCTTCTATTTGTATTGTCTGTCTAATGCCATCTAGGCGTGGATCAAGTGAGGAAAGCCAAGGAAGAAGGAATAAAATGGGAGATAAGAGAAAAAAAGAAAATGAGAGAATGTGAGAGAGAGAGAGAGAAAACAAAAAGGAAAAAAAAAAAAAAGGTTGGGTGGCAATTCATGAACAAGTTAGAAAAGAAAAAATGTTTGTAAAATAAAACAAAATATGGGGAATAGCAAAAATCTATTGAAAATAACAGCCAACCCAAATATTATTTATCCATTAGAAAGGTTTAAAAAATTTTTTGAAATCAGACTTTGGTCATTTTATGAGGATCCCTTGTTCTTGTTGCCTTTGGGAACGCGAGCCAGCCAGTAAATGAATACAGCAGCAAAAATGTTGAAAATGATATAAACCCACATAATGCCAAAGTTGCGCCATGCATCATCGTAGTTACTCGAGACAGCGGCAAGGAAAGAATCGGTTTTTGAGATTTGGCAGAACTCGCAGTCGCTGGTGGCAAGCCTGTTGTTCACGAATCCATCAAGCATGTTGATATAGGGATCCATATATTCACCACAGGTGATATTGGCAGGTGGATTCAAATGCAAATATTCAACCTTTTCGCAAATAGCATCTGTACCGGAAACACCCGTGGAAAGCATCGCTGATACAAGGTATGTGAAAGGGGACACACGGTACATGAAGATCCAGAAGCCAGGAAGCTGCGCGGGGGTTGCAAGAACACCACAGAAGACCAAGCAGAGTGAGAAGAGCAAGTTGGCAAGATTACCACCGGTTTCTGCAAGCTCGATACCAGCAATTATCATGTGTGCAAATGTCGATGTGAAGAGAAGGAAAGTAAGTAAGAGTAGGAACATCAAGGCTCCGCGCTCATGGACAGAATCAGTTGGCTCCGCATTGCGGTAGAGGCCAACAGGATAATACCAGCAGACAAAGATTATAACAGCCATCAAAGTATTCCACGGAAGTTCAACGATGATATTAGCTGTCATAAACGCTTTCCAGGAGTATGTTTTGGATGGGCGCTCACGAGCCTCATACAGGGCACGCTGCGTGCAGAAATTAGGCATAATCTGTTGTACAAGGTTACCAAAGATAGTCATCAGCATGAAGATACTGAACATCTGGTTTTGAAGGCCCTGTCGGCTGTTCTTTGCCTGGAAGAATGAGAAACCAATGTAAATCGCGGTGAAGATGCTAAGTGCTGCCTTGGAATAGATGTAGACAGGGGTACGCCAGTATTGAGAGAATACACGGAGCAAGCACTCCCACAACTGAACTGTAAACGGAGCGGCAAACTCATTGAAACCGGATGGGTCAGACTCTGTTGTCTTGACAGGCTTGAGCGAGAGGGATGACTTGAGTTCAGCAAGATGCCCGTGCACCGCTTGGCGTTCAGGACTTTCACGCCACACAGCCGGCCAGTCGATATCACTATGGGATCCAGGAGCAGCACCAATAATCTCGAGCATCCACTCAGCAGGGTTTTCGTCGGGTGAAAGCTTGGGAGCACCATTCTTCTCGAAGTAACCAGCAAGTGTGGAAGACTTTTCACCAATATCGCCAAAGTACACGGTCTTACCACCTTTTGCAAGGAACAACAGGCGATCAAAACGTTGGAAGAGCATAGCCGAGGGTTGATGGATAGTGCAGAGGATAGCCTGTCCGTGCTTCGTAAGAGTGTCAATAAGATCGAGAATAGACCATGAAGTTTGACTATCAAGACCGGAGGTAGGTTCGTCAAGGAATAGCAGCAGTTGAGGCTTAGCAGCGAGTTCGACTCCAATTGTAAGACGTTTCCTTTGTTCGACATTAAGACCTTTTTAAATAAGTTAGTCATTACCATACCCGGCAAAATTTTTTCAAAAGTGAACAGGTAAAAAAAGATGAATATTTACCTTCACCAGGAACACCAACGACGGCATCCGCGTAGGCTTCCATTCCCAACAGCTTGATAACCTCCTCAACATAATCAAGCTTTTCCTGGTGACTGACGTGGGCGGGTTGACGAAGAATAGCGCTGAATCGCAGAGCCTCACGAACGGTGGTAGTATGCAGGTGGAGATCCTGTTGCTGAACGTAACCAGTCTTGCGCTGGAAAGATTGATCTCGAGGGCGGCCATCAACCAACATCTCGCCAGTAACAACACCCATAGTCACGCGAGTGGCAAGTACATCCAAGAGAGTTGTCTTACCAGCACCAGATACACCCTAGCTATGATGTTAGTTGTGGGAATCTAATTTTGTCGGGGTACAATTAATTGTCTTACCATTAGAGCAGTGCATGTACCAGGTTTCACCCAGCCATCAACATGATCCAAAATGCGTCGTGGTTCGCCCTTAATTTTAATGTCATAACACACATCTTGCCAGTGGAAAATCGATTCCTGTTTTTGGATATTTGCAACATCTTGGTTAGACTGATCAACCTTCTCTCCGGCAGTTGCGGGACTATGAGTCTCGACGTCTCCAGTAGATGGCGGAGTCTGACCGCGGCGGAACAGGAGAACTTCACCCTTAGACTTAGCCTCGGAGATGAATTCGGTAGCTGTCAAGTAGGTCGTCAGGAAGAAAATCATGAAAGCAAACATGATACCCAGATTCCTCCACTTATGGCTCTCAAAGTATTCGAAGCTCTGGTGGAGATAATCACTGCCCATAACAATATCGGAGCCAGAAACTGCGCCGACCACGGCACAGACCTTGTTCTGCATAGACAAATTTTCATATCCGGGACCACTTGGAACAATTTCGGCAGCTGAACATTTGAAAGAGCGGCCCTGGAACTCGTTGACCATTAAACTCTCAAATCCGTAAGCGATGGGATTGATGTAATTCATCCATCGAGACCAGCCCAGCATGTTCCGTGTAGGGATAGTGAAACCAGTATAGATAACTAGACCCAGTATAAGGATAGCTGCTGGTACCAACGCCTGGGAAAGAGCTCTGGAAGAAGCGGCGATAGTACGGAAAAGCATAGACATTGTCAAGGTAGTCACAAACGAAAAGAGCAAGAAAACGAAGAACGGGCCAGCTTCGCGCCGGAGATTCGTCATGAAGTAGAGCGTGATGTTGAAGATGAAGGCATTCAGGATTTTGTAAGGCATATCACAAAGCATTGAGGCGATAGCTTCAGCAAACGGGTGGTACATAGCGTAGCGAGATTGTTTCTCAACAATGGGACGTTGGGCATAGAGCGTCAAAATCTAAGTGATCACATTAATATCAGCCCAAAAGTCACTGTAGAAGAAGTGAATGGCAACATACCTCGAGGGCACTAGAGAAGGCGTTGAGCAGCACAGCGAAGAAAAGCAAGGCTCCACGAGAGTAAAAACTGCTAGTCTCCTGGTTCAGATTAAAGAAGACACTTCCAATGATCAAAGCCATAATAAAATTTCCAATCAGTTGACTCAAAGTCAAACTAGCATCACCCTTGAGACGCTGAAAGCCTCGGATCATGCAAAGCCTGACCTGCTCATAGACAGAAACAGTGTATGGAGACTTGACACGCCTAGAAAGAAAAAGCTCGGTCAGCACATAGAATGGACAGAGTAATGCACAATCGTTTAAGCCACTTACTGGTTCTTTGCCTGCATAGCCCTACGGGACTCAACAAACTGCGATACCGAGTCTCCGCCAAGAGGGAATTCTTGGTTGTACTCATCAATCTCCCTCATCAAACTTGCATGAGCTGCGCTATTCTTCCAAGCGGCAGCAAACTCATCAGGCGTCTGGGGAACTCTACCCTCAAAGCCCTTCCTGACCAAACGTTCTGCCGGGCTTGTTAAGGAGGTCAGGAAATCAGCTGTGGTCTGGCGCTCTGGACATTCGAATCCCATGTTGACGAAAAACTCTCGAGCTTCATCCGTGCGCCCAAAGTAAATCTGTCTACCTTCGTAGAGGACAGTTACCTTGTCGAAAACCTGTTTACATCAATTTATGAGAAAAGTGGACACATGAATAGCTGAGTATCAGGAATTATCCACTTACATCATAGGCACTTTGGGAGGCCTGGTAAATAGCGACAGCAACAGTTGCGCCAGCATACTTAGTCATCAGGTTGAGCGTCTTGCAGAATTCCAGAGCATTGGCACTATCCAATCCACGAGTACTGTTATCCCAGCATTGCAGAGGGCTTCCACTGAGGGTTGCTTCAGCAATACTAACACGCTTCCGCTCACCACCACTGACACCGCGCACAAAGTCGTTTCCAACTTTGGTGTTAATAGTATGAGAGAGACCGAGCATGGCCATGACAACATCACGCATGTGGGTAGCATACTGCTCCCTCGAGACTCCAGGGAGCCTATTGCGGGGACAGCGAGCAAGCGCCGCAAATTTCAAGGTGTCACCAACAGACAACTGGGGGAAGTGAACATCGGTCTCGGCAGTATAAATAGCTTCACCTCGGAACTGGTTCCGCATCTGTTTTGCAGGAATACCTTGGTAGTTGAGCTCTGATGCGCTATCCATATGAATACCATTCATTTCACCGGCGAGAGTCTTTAGGAAGGTTGAGCATCCACTATAAAACGAATTAGCATCATTTACAATCAATACAGCAGAATCTATGGGCTCATACCTTCCAGGGCGTCCCAGGACAACAAGCATCTCGCCGCTCTTGACGAGACCATCGAAATCGCGCAGGATCTGAATTTTTTGTTTTCCCGTACCCATAATTGCACGGGCCAAAGCTCCGATCTGCAGCACTGAGTTGAACACATCCTTCTGATAATCTGTCGGACTACCGAAACCGTGGATACTAAGGTTCTTAAAGGACACGCCAGCCTCGCGTCTCGGGTACCTTTCTGGGTCACGAGAAGAAAGCGCTAGGAGGTTCTTCATCCAGTTCTTGGCCTTGAAGTTAGGACTACTTGGGTTCAAGGTAGAGTCCTCCTTAGATTCAAGGAAAGGATTTTCGATGTTATGCGTAGAGTATTTCGTCGATTGATGTGTGAGTTGCTGTGCCAAACGAGTGACTTCTTCCTCAGCTTCCTGGATAGAATCATCACTCTTTTCGTCCCTTTCCCGAGCAGTTTCTGCAGTACTAAGGATGCTACCGGAGCTCCTGGCCAATTGTTCGCGGGGTGAAAGATCTCCTGCGTCATTACCCTCTTGCTCAAGCTCTGGATCATTGTCGGTTCCCCGAGCAGCTACTTCGCGTGCCGGGTTGAGATTGGGATTTATTGTTCCCATAAACGACATGGTTGCTAGAATTTGAGACAACCAGTCTCAAGTTGGAAGATTGAAGGATAACAATGCCCGAAGGCTCAGTTGGGGGGTGGGGGTGACTTGTCTTTCTAAAAGGGGGGGAGGCCACGCTTAGGTGTATTGGTTGCTGTAGTAGTTGATAGATTTAGTTGATTAGGGTAAAAAGAAGAAAAAGAAAATAAAGTGAGTGACAGGTCTAGTAGAGAGAGAAAGAGAGTTGGAGGATGGATGATTAAAAAAGATTAGGAGAAGTAGTAACTACTATACTTTGAAAGAAAAGGACCAATTTCTCTGTGGATGGTAGGTACCCCGGTATCTTAATATTACCCATTCACTACTGGAGAAGTGCCCCCCCAAGATAATTCTACCTAGCTTCAGGCAAAAAAAAAAAAAAAAAATGAAAACAAAAAAGGCGAGTACCAACCAACAAAGTCTGGCTCTAGACATGCTTAGCCCGTTTGAGAGAAAGGGTTTGAATTTTGACGAATCGGGTGCAGGAACGGCCAGACTCCGGACCCAGACATCAGAAACGGGCCCGCTTGTAGATGACTCTCCGAGCGTATAGCCATACGGGAGTGGGTACGTCCGGATACAAGCGATGCAGAGTCAAAAGAAATTTTAAACAGTCATCCTTTCATTTTTGCATGAATCATAATCAATCATTATTAGTTGTGGTTCGGCGTAATAATGTAATAACAATACTTACCAAACTTAGGTACGGAGAGTATTATTATTCCTCCCGGGGGGTCATAACATTATAATGATAATAGCAAGATCTGGGGTTAAACGGTTGGTACACCATCCGCTGCACAATGATCTCAGCCTCGAAGTCCAGCAGTACCTGCCTAGACCCTGGTCAATAACTGATCCAATAATGAAAGTAGTAGTTGATTCGACGGTGCTCCGTGCCACCTCCTATCTTGATACGATCTACAGCGCCACTATTTTGAGAGGCATAGCTTAGGTTTGTATTTAATAATAATACCACGCATTAATTATGCCTATTCTGTCTAGGTAGATAACCAGGTGGTATGCGCAATTAACTATTATTATTACTCCTCTAGAAGGATTAGGTACTTCTACGATTTAGGTATTAAAACGGAGGCACTCTTGGCGGGAATGTTTTGCTAAATTAGGGTGTGTATGTGGCTACCATTCGGAGAGTTGATAAGGAGATGGTTTCAATGCTGACGTGCGTGAAAGCGTGGCAACAATCACCCACAGCAATCAGAATAAGATAAAATTCTCCAAAGCAATATCCCAAAAGGGGATTAGTACACGCCACGGTGGGGCGGGACTCAAGCCTTCCGAGGGCCGACCAGCGAGGTCCCCTTAATCTGTGAGTACGATACCGTCTCGGAGACGCTGGCATCCGAGATCCAATCTGTCACTTACCGAAGTCCTGTAGTTGCTGTATGGATGAAACTCTGAGAAGATGACTCAGCTATGTCAGACATAACTAGGGTACAAACCTTACTACTATAATGTTAATACTAACCATGGGCAACAAGGAACTTATCAATCTAAATTCTAGACCCCTGGAGCAACAGGAACTGTCGTATCCGAATACGTGGGAAAGAAGCCCGGGCAAGCACTCCATCACTACCGTGTCTAATCGGAGTCGGAATATAATCCCAGTTTTCTCAATTTTTATCTCATTGTTAGGATTGATTTCACCCAGATCGATCTTTCAAACCTTAACCATCCAACAAGGCGAATGTTCTTTAAACCTACCTACCTAACCGAAGGACAAAGACTTGCGAAACTCAACTTATTTCGAGTGACCTACCTTACACCAGCTTTAGCCTAACTACAAAAATGCTCGTCAAAATTAGCTTAGATGTGCTCATCGCTCAATTCTGCAATAACACTCCGATACTAATAATTTAATAAATAACTAGTCCCGATGTCGTTTGGCCATAAGTTACTCGAGAATATTAGATTAATCATACATGGAGTGAGGAAGCCAACACAAACAGAATTAATCCCTTACATGTAAAATCCATAATCATCACCCAATGCAAACCCAGCTTGAGAGGCGCCAGAAATCCGCAGATGATCTAGCTTTTTTTTTTTTTCTTTCTTCACTGATTCAGGATGATGTGTCTCCTTTTTCTTTGAAATTCCTTGGAATATCTCGGGAACCATCTTAGTAACCTTGAGCGGTTCTAAGTTGCAGTTTTGAAGTGGTATTTCTCAAGCAGCGGATACACTACTCCGAGAACAAACAACATAAAGTTTAAATAAAAATAGTTCAACAAGGTCTCAGGAGTAGTTTCAGCTTTTTAATAATTCACATTCATGCCTTAAATATGTTCCTATCCCTAGCAAATTCACGCCCTAGCCAACATCATCTTTAATAGACTAGGTTAATAAAGATACCTTCATTCAAACACCAAGTAGAATAATCAAATATAATTTTAATCCGCTTGTATTTACTAGAAGGGAAAGAGTATTATTATAATAGCTCTCCATAACCCAGATACCTACCTATCTATCAAGACAGATGAAGCTTCCTGCATATTCAGCAACTTCAATCCAATTCATTACCTGCCAGTATGTATGTACTTAGTACACTAATATATTATAGCTCCAAGCTAAACATCACAAAAATGTCATTACCGTGGGAACCATAACACTCTCACATCAATTTTAGCCTCGTTCTGCACATGATTGACTAAAATGTCCTCTAGTCGGAATCGCACTCGATACAAGTGTGCACTATTGAAAATGGACCCTCTGAGCCTGAAACCGAGGGGGATCGCCGTTTGAGGTTCACATGGTAAAAATATGGATGATATATGTCAAAATGACACAAACCCTACTACAGATTTTTCTACTATGGACAAGTCCGGCTAAATACTTTCAAGCCTTGCTAAGTATCAACTACGCATTTCTGCCACGAGCATCAACTCTGTCTAGCAAGCCACACATGCTGTTTTGGGGGGGGGACTAGGTAGGTAGTAGATACATAGGTATGAGCACAGTGGCGCCGCATTACAGGAAACTAAAATCTGCTGTTCCCGGCCTCCCTCTCGACAGACTCTATATTATTAACTAGAACCTACATTCGCTTAGAGATCCTAACCTTGAGTGTGCAAACTCTTCGTATCAGATCCACAACGCCAAGATTAGACAATTAAGCAAGTGAGGGCTGTTTTAGTAGATCAATCAAATTCTGCAAGATTCAACCGAGGCATCACCTGAGCACCTCACCCGACACTGTAGAACACAAAATCGTGGAATTCCGAGGGCTGATCAACACTCAAGACTCGGTCCCACGAGTTAGAGCCTAGAGACGAGCATCCAGCTTACCACCAATTCCCAATTAGACAATTATGCCACGCTACCTGAAGCACTAGGTACTACCTTACTAAGATAAAGGTGAAATTTGCTTCCCCTTCATCCCTTGTCACTCGAGCCCGCCCATTCTCATCTGAAGATACGAACCTTATTATTGATACTATCGCTTAATTGTAGGTAGGTTAGCATCATTTTAATCTACAAATAAGATTTCGTTCTATCGATGTGTGTTTTGCCCTTGGCCGCAAATATTTGGTAAACATTGAGATAGAGAGTTAAGACCTAAACGCTTACAGGCATCTCTCTATGTAGTTTAAATGCTGGATATACCTATTTTTATTTGACAGGTCCTATAATACTTCATCCCTTTACCGATATACATATGGTTGCGTTGGGTAGACGGCCCTTGCCTACCGACCAGGTAGGCCTAGAGTTAAGTACACACAGATATATACCGTGTCGGGATGCCCGAATTTTACCTAGGGACTGTTTGCATAAATACATACATACATACATACATACACACTTTGCCCAGGGTGTGGAACGTAGAAATAAATAATGTATATAACCTACCTGGTCTTCTGACCATGTATGACGCAAATATGCATGTATTCCATGAAACTATAGATGACAGGTAATGATACTATTTTCTAACGTCATCTATTCGATCGATCAGCTTATTGGGGGAGGGGGAGGAATTGAACCCCCCCCCCCCCCCGCGGGCCGCGTCATTTTTCTCAGCTTGTCCTTTCTATCCCTTTCGTCTTCTCTTCCTGCCAACACACCCTTTACCTGTATAGTGGTGGCATCGGTAATGGAGTTTGGACTTGGCATAGCAAGGAGAAAGAGAAGATCAAACTTTGAAAAGTAAGAGACATTATTTCTTAGGTACTTGATAGTAAACTATACCGATAGAGTAATCAACGCTCCGTACTGGATTATAAAAAGAAGACGTGGTAATGATGCTGCAATTTGATATTAATAAAGAGGGGGGTGAGAGGAGGAGGGGTGTAAAAGGCTGGCTAAGAGCACAACTTTGTGCGGCATCACCCTGTAATTAAGTAAACGACACGCCTAATTATCTAAGTTTCTTCTTCGTCTTCTTCATCGCTGTCATCATCAATCGGCTCAACAAGGAGATTCCCTCCACGGCCAACCTTCTCCTGAATAGAGCTACCCACGTCAACTTCATACACGACTCGTGGCATGGGAGAGACGAGCCGGAAGCTATACTTGTGCTCAAAGCCTTCGGGTTCCTCTACACTCATATTTTTCTCAGATGTTATGGTCTCTTTCAAAATTTCATAACACTCGACAAACGCGTATAGCTCCTCCATGTCCGCTTCCGGCTGGAACCGGCGTATAACACGTTCGCCTGAGGGCAATCGTATACTAATTCGCACGGCATCCTTGACTTCCGTACCGGGCTCATTGGGAAGGGACTGCACTCGCCATTGTCTCCACTGTTGAAGATCTCGCTCGTGCTTCTCCTCTGCTGCCTGGCGTGCGGCTGCTTCCTGTTCCTCTCGTAGTCTGGTTGCCTCGGCCTCCCTCCTTTGCCTTGCTCGTTCTCTGTCAATGGCGAGCGAGCGTTCGTAGGCTGAGTCTTGCTGCTCCCGTAGACTGCGCGACGCCTGCTGCTCCGCCCGGGTTGCGCGAATCCGCTCAAGTGGTTCTTTGTTTTGCGAAATAGCGGTTCGGAGTTTCTCAACGAACTCTGACGGGGCTGTAGTCCCGGATATCCTAGACACGACCGACATTGCAGTGGAAGAGACACCAGGTGTATGGACTATGACTGCCGCAAAGGGGAACTTTGTGCACCGAAGAGAGTTAGAGACCTGATATGCCTCAGAGTCCTGTACACTGCCACCCCATACAATTATATTGTTTTGTGGATCATTGATGGATTGGGTAACCTCAGCCGACAAAAGGGTATCCCTAACCCACCCTTCGGTATCATCGTGCTCAGGGGCGAGGAGAACGACCAGGAGAAATTTTAGGTCCCGGTGGGCTCTCTCCAATGCCATGTTATAGCCATTTTCCAAGAATCCAATCGAGTTGGTACCATATTGTTCTTCAAACTCCCGAATGAACCGCGCGGCCGTATCTTTAGGTGCTAAAGGTCGGCGCCCAGTGGTATTTCGTCGACTCCCCTGTAGAGCGGGGCTTCCAGTCGTATTAAATAACCGAGGAAGGAATGGAAACAAGTTGCCAAATAGTCGGAATGAGCTGTAGAATAACCGATAAAGAAGATTGAACGGGGAGAGCACGAGAGCGAGTAAGAAAGGGGGTCGGAAGGTAGGCTGATCTCCAGGTTGAGTCACAATTCGGGGCGCTGGTTCAACTTGCGGAGAAGCTGGAGATAGTCGAGCAGCGAGGTCTTCTCTCATGAGATTCTGAGTCTGACGGGTTGGTCGGGGAGGAGGTGTATCGTTGAGAGCGGCACGGGCTTCCTCGACAGGATCCGGACCTTCCCCATCAAAGAATTTAGCGATCGCAATCTTGAGATGTTATATGTTAGTTTATTGGGATCTTGAGTTGCTGTAGCCAAACGGAAAGAAAAGGAAATAATTTCGGCGACTTCATTCTCCTGCTTACCTGTACATTCCATTGTGATCGACCCAGTAAGGCAATTGCTTCAGCAGGTTCCTGGCCAGTCACAGTGGTATAAGTCTCGAGGGCAGACTTCTGGCTGTCAGAGAGCTGTGAAATATCCAGCCCAGGAGAGGACATTGTCAATTCAGGTCCTAATCCATAAAATAAGGAAAAACGAAAAATCAAGCTCCTGGAGCTAATCGATCAATGAATCAATGATGACACTCTGGTCGCAAGAGGCAGATCTGGGAGGCAAATTCGGTGGCGTCAACCGCTTGCCAGTAGAAGACTAGGTATATAGCATCGAAATGCGGTCAAAGCTATATACTTTGGTAATATGGAAAGCGCAGCAGTGAGGGGGGAAGTGGCTAGATTAACTAGTTAACTATGTATGTACTCAGCTACTATGATGTCCACACCACCGTCATTGTTGCTTCTTCCAGTCACGTTAGCCGCGCGCCTGAGGCGGGATTTCCGGTTCGTGCACCGCCTTTGGCGTTGACTTGTCAGCCCTTTGAAATTCCCCTCCCCGCGGACTCATCGTCTGTCCTCACTGTCGCCTCGCGGCCTCTGCTGCTTCTCTACTCCATCACTGGCATACAGTTACTGTTGTATGCCGTGTCTCTAACCCTCAGTTCATCCGTTGATTCTGTCGGATTTACATAAGTCGATGTGTTGAAATATAGCCCCACCAGAACCCTGTCGCCCGTTCCGTATCTTTATCCAACGGCGACTCCCTCGTACTTGGGTCTCCTAGTTTATTCTTGGATTTGCTTTCAGACGCCTCTTCGATAGAGGAATGTGGCTTTCCTCTCACTATACTCCGTCGTCCGGTATTTCTTTGTTTGGATTCAATGGAGAACCGCCTGCGTTAACCCGCGCCCCATTGTGGATAGAACGATCATGGCGTCCGCAGGGAGGCCTGGCCTGGATGACTCCCGCCGTGGGATGGGCTCCCCAAAGATGAAGACACGAGGTGCGTTGGTTCGGTTTGTAGTTGGTTCATCTAGACCTCCGCGGTCGGCTCTTGCACCATTAGGATATGTCTGGCGGATGAACAAGCTTGCTGACAATTGGGTTAGAAAATGCGAAAGACACACTTTGCCGTAACGTGACAATCTATGGTCGGTGTCGATATGAAGACAAAGGTACTTTAATTAACCCATCTTCATTCTCGTATTTATTCATCCACAGCTCCATCTAACTATAATATTTTATCCCAAAGGATGCGCATTCAACCATGACCCACATAGAAATCAAACAAACCAATCAGACAGGTTAGCATCTACATTGGAAATGTAAATCCAGCCTGCTCGTTTTGTATACACAATTGCTCACACGAAACCCCCATAGCAACAACAAAAAGCGTCTCAATGTTGACTCCCCGAGCTTTACACCCTCCCTATTACCTTCGAATGGATCTTCCCCGACCACCACCGCATCAATAATGAAGAAATCTACCACCATCTCACCGAAAGCTGCAAATGCAGCCCCATTCCAACCTAGAAGCATTGTCTCAAGTACGGCCGAGATCTTTACATGAAAGTGCGTTATACCTTGCTAACAGCGGGAAGGGTCCAATACCAGTACTCCAACAGCTCGACAGGACGGAATGGGTCCGGATTGGTCTGTAGCAGATGTTCAAGAATTCGTGCCTCAAGGCTTTGAATCTACACACATGGTAAGCTTTCGTTTCTTGGGCAGCTACACACGTAGCCCTTTCCCTTCCAAAATCAATTTTTGGCCTTCCTTGTTGTGTCCCCCATTCTCCCTTGTTCTATTCGCCACTTAGGCTTCATACTGCCCCCTTTCACCCTTCCCTTCGGAGATATTTATTGTCTTTGATACATTGCCCTCCACGGGTATGCCGGTGAAACAATAGCATCCGTATAGGCAACACGTATCATTATGTTTCCCTATCTATACATACCTAAATATCCGCCTGTGCTAACGCTTCCGCCAACTTGGCACTATTTCTTTGGTCAGTCTCCTCTGCACGGAAATGGCAGTACTGGTGTTCCTTCGACAAATGCTTATGACCCTTTCGTCACTCCCTCAAATCCTCTTGCCGCCGCCGGCCCCGTTGGCCCGGTTCAAGCAAACCCATTCTCACATGATACCGCCGCGACATTAGGCCCGGCCGCATTTTACGCCAACCAGTCTGGTTATCAGCAACCGGTAATTACTTTTTCTAAGTATTCCATCACCATACCGCAGGAACTAATTAATTGTTTCTTCATAGGTCCAATATCACTTGTATGCGCCTATCGGCCCGCATAATCAGAATACCCTGGCATATCAGCGGAATGTTCATGATCTATTCTTACCAAATGACTTTCGAGAAGAGCTACAGAAAAAGGCCGCGGCCACATTGCAGACATTACCAAGTACGTAAGATTATTTTTGGGGGTGACACAATTGTTACAATCTTAAACCCTCAAAAGGTCTAACAGAAAGATAGACACGCAGTTACCAGCCCAAGTTGATTATTTTCATTCACTGGTTCCATTGGACTTGAATCATCAAAAGAATGCAGCTATCTTCGGCTTCCCAAGTTGGGTATATAAAGCGCAGTCGAGCAAGGATGGCAATTTCTATGTCCTGCGAAGACTAGAAGGTATCTACCGTCTATTTATCTATTCGCCGGACAAACCTGATTTCTGACTATGACAAAAACCCAGGTTTCCGGTTGACAAATGAAAAAGCTATTCGGTCCGTTCAAGCTTGGAAACGTGTGTGTAACGGTAGTATGGTCACAGTTCACGATGCGTTTACCAGTCGAAGTTTCCAGGACAGCTCATTGATTTTTGTAACCGACTACCACCCACTCTCGAAAACTCTCGCAGAAACGCACCTAAATGTTGGGCCCAGATTTCAAGGCCGCCATAACCCACACATTCCGGAGCAGGTTCTGTGGGGTTATATGACTCAAATCGCCAACTGTCTCAAGGCGATCCACAGCAGCGGACTTGCCGCTAGGATCATCGACCCCAGCAAGATCCTACTGACTGGCAGGAACCGCCTTCGCCTCAACGCATGCGCTATCCTGGATGTGGTTCAGTTCGACGCTCAGAGGTCTACGAGTGAACTCCAACGTCAGGACCTAGTCAATTTCGGGCAACTAATCGTAACACTGGGTGCCAATTCGCCGAGTGTAATGCACAACGCCACCAAAGCCATGGAGCATTTTACCCGTGCATACAGCCCGCAGCTAAAGAACTCCGTTTTCTGGTTACTAAACGGAATGCAAAAAGACCAGGATCGCAACATTGATATATTTATAACTGGCATATCTTCACAGTTAATGTCTACATTTGATTCTGCTCTCCATTTGGATGATCAAATCACGTCAGACCTGAGTCGAGAACTCGAGAATGGACGCCTTGTCCGGCTTTTGACAAAATTGAATTTCATCAATGAAAGGCCTGAATATGAGCATGACCTGCAGTGGTCTGAAAATGGCGAGCGGTATTTTTTGAAAATCTTCCGGGATTACGTTTTCCATCAAGTTGACGCGTCAGGCGATCCGGTCGTCGATCTTGGCCATGTACTGTCGTGTTTGAACAAGTTGGATGCGGGAACAGATGAGAAGATAACATTAGTGAGTCGAGATGAGCAGAGTTGCTTTATCGTCAGCTACAAAGAGCTCAAGAAGGCTCTAGAGTCGTCCTTTCAAGCGCTTATGAAGCCCTCTCGGAGGCTTCATTAGTTAAGTACCTTGGTACAATGGTGGTCTTGATCAGCATTCGATAAGCTTTTTTTCTTCCCATTTCCTTTTTTTTTTCTCTCTTTATAACTCTTTTATTTTCTCTTTTCTTTCTCTCTCTCTTGATTTTTCTTTTCTTTTATCTTTCCGAGGAGATTCACGTATGATATCCTCAACTATATATCTTGGGTAAGATGGAGAAGTTTCCGCTCATCAGCGGTAGCATGAATATTCTCTGATGGAAGCAAGAAGATTCTTGGTGAAATCTTTTTTGTACTTACCTTGGAAGAGGAGGATGCCTAGTATCTATAGTAGGTTGGTTATTCAGGACATGCATGACTTGCCAGGCGTCAAACTCAACAAAGCAGATTTGTTTACGTTGCTTTCAAGACATGCAACTAATGCTAGCTAGCTACCTATCCTAAAATGAAATTAGAAAAATGTCATCACATTATTAATTCAAATTAGCTTTTTAAAAAATTCCACTGTTTGTAACAATCTTGTAGATCAAAATATTATATATCATACAGAAGGCATAATCCTCTTGAAAAAATGGGGGGGAAAAGATGTAGTCAATAACACCTCCTTTACTAAAACCATAACACATATCAGTTTTGGTTCTTTCTCTCTCTCTCTTTTTTTTTTTTTTTTTTTTTTTTTTTCATAGTGACTCCTCATCAATCCACCCACTCAACCTCGCCTTCAAATCCTCCACGGTCAACTCCTCCTCACCAGTCCAATATGGCGTCGTATCTCCTACCTTCTTAGGTGGGATCAAAACATGTTCCAAAACATGTAGATTGCCATCTTTCGCCAGGGCATCCGCAAATGCAACGCGATGATAACCATTAATCTTCAATGAGGCATACGGACCGAACCTAGCGACATCAACGGAGACACTCCTCTCTTCGAGCATGGTTGGTAGATCCAGGTGTGTGAACCCCTTGACGCCGAATGGCTGGATGTGGCCATCGTGGGTGTACAAGACATCAGAATAGAGGGTTCGATGTGGGACGATGTGGTATTCTAGGAGGGCGCGAAGGTATTTTTTGCCTGGTGGGGAGAAGAGGAAGGCATTGACGCGGAGACCGAGCTTTTGGAAGGCGGAGTTTGAGGGGACGAAGATTGTTCGGCCCTTTTCGAGTTTGTCACTAGTAGTAGTGGTGGAAGTGGTGTTGAGGACGGAGATTAGGTCGGTTTTGTAGAGGGCCAAAGTGAAGGTGGAGAATTTGGATGGGACGACATCAAGGAGGAGGAGGGTTTTGGGGGGTGGGAGGAGGATACTATCTATTGCGTGAATTTGACCGTTTAGGGCGCCCTTTTTATTGAAAGAAAATTACATTAGTTTAATTCGGTTCTTTGTTGGCCTGTGTTAGGGAAGAAAGAAGGAAGGGGAGAAAGAAGAAGGAAACATACAATGTCGGCGGCTACAATCTTACTATAGAAATTCAAAACGAGGCCTTTCAATCCGGCTCGAACGGCTAATCGTTGAGGGAGATTATCACCGAGAGAGGGAGCGTCTAGACCCGAGGGTAAAGTGTGACTGTGAAAGATTTGGGCGGCAGAGTATACCTCTGGGGAGGAGTGGTATTTAATCACATTGCGGATGAATTCTTTGGATGGTTTATGGTGATGGTGGTCACCATCGCCATCGCCATGGTGGGGGATTTTAGAGAAGGCGTGATCCGTGGGCGCAAAGAAGGTGATGTTCTTTTCGGTGGAGTTGAGGTACTTGACCAGTTCGGGGTCTTCTTTGATGATTTTAGATAGGATGGTGGTGTATTTGCTTTCGGAAATGAGTTGATAGATGGTCTTGTTGGAGGTGTGGGGGTGGTGAGGTGGGCGCTTGGGGAAGGAAGAAGAGGAGGGGGGAAGAAGATGGTCGAGATCGGAAAGGTCCTGGGGGACGTTTTTGATATCGTCAATGGGGTAGTTGAAGAAGTTTTTGACCCAAGTGGATGGCTCGAGGGTGAAGGTGCTGTCAATTTCGTTCTCATTGTCACTGAAGGTGTCAGCGGCGGTGACGGAGTCGAGGGTGGAGTCGAGGAGGTTATGGATGGTGGCTGTGGCGTCTTCCAAGGTAGGATTTAGGGTATCGGAAAAGTGATCTTGAAGGTTTTTGGGGAGGTCATTGAGGACATCTTGGACCTGTTGGTAGAACTGTTTGGGAGTAGCGAGAGCAGTACAACAGAGAGGTGCTGCTATGAGAACAGCCAGTGGACAGTGGTGATACACCCTCATCGTGTATCGATGAGAAAGATATGTATTGAAAAATATATATGATAAATATCTACGTCCAGTGAAGAAGGCTAGAATTAATTGAACAACGAGTGATGTTTATATGACTTTTTAAGAACGAAAGAAAGAAAGAAAAAAGGAAAAGGCAATGGCTGCATCGAAATATTATAATCCTGATTTCGAGCTGATGTGGTGGCCAAAGCTACGTCCAGACCCAAGGATTATTACCTGTCGCACTCCATCATCCTTGACAGGATCGATCAATAAGAAACCAAGGCTTCTCGAATATCCGAACGGCATCTGAAATAGGCTCTTCCGTGCGGGGAGGGGAGAGGAAATCCTTCAATCCATGATGACAGCCAGTCTGGGGCGAATGATGTCACAGTAGCTTGGATTTACCTATCAGAAGGTGGAAATATAGTGGATGAGCCAGTTCATTGTCATGCTGTCATTATGTCCTCTTCATTGTTCTGATAATTTAATTTTAATAAATATATATTGTTTTTTTCTAAAGAAATAATAATAGTAGTAAAAAAAAAAAAAAAAAAAACCCTTCAGAAGAATAAGTGTCGTCTTGCAGAAGAAATGTCTCAACATGAAGCAACAAGTTCCTATGCAATGCAGTATCATTCTTCTTCGGGGGAAGCCCACATGATGCAAGGAAACCGAGAGTAGGTACCGACAACCGATCCAAGCCACCCAGCTTTATTCTCTCTTAAGTTTCTGCGCTCTTCTTTTTTGATTAATCATGTGAAAATAAGAACTTAAAAGGTTGGAGAATCAAAGGGCAAAAAAAAATAAAAATAAAAAATAAATAAAAAATAAAAGAGAAAAAAAGAAAAGAAGAGAAGGAAAGAAAAGATTAGTAACCCATCAAATAGTGGACAGCTTCTCAAGACACATGAAAAAAGATCGAGATAAGATGAGACTAGGATTCAAAGAGAAAGACCAATCAACTAATCAGTCAGACTGTGTGCTAAGGTACTAGGATTGGAAAATCGGCGGCCGTAAATCATGTTCATTGAAAAGAGTGCTCCCACTTAAAAGAGCCGGAGCCGGGAGATTGAGCGACTTTTACCCAGCTTGATGAATTCGTATACATACATTGAGGACATGTGCATAACTTTCCTTTGAAGCAGATCATTTGGCTTATTCCTCTGGTTGCACGAAAGGATTGGCAATCTGCTCACTACCATCGGCGGGGGAGATCAACACAATTAAAGTACCACGGGCCACGATAAGACCCAGGGACCGTGTGTTCTCATTGCCTTCGTCATCTATTGCAGGATTGAGAGGTCAGGGGGGATAAGGGAAACAAGAATTTTCCAAAAATCTATCATTTGGAAAAGGGAGGGGGAATTCACTATTGTACTTACCACGCATTGATTCCTTCACATCATCCAAAACCAGGTTCATCAGTTGGTCATAACCCTTGAGCAATCCCGAAACTAAGAAGGGGACAAGAGATTAGCGATTGGACTAGGAATCTTCTTTTATCCCGAGTGCAAGAAAAGAATAAATTAAAAATTATGAAACGGAAAAGAAATAGATTGATACCTACCTTCTCTGCCGCCATTGAACTTCACCCGTACCTCCTTATCCATGTACTTTGAGAGATCTAGGATATTTTCCTTTTTTGGCTTCTCTTGTTGCTGCTGTGAGGCGCCACCAGCACCGCCACTTCTAGAGTGAGCGCCACGGCCACCAGATCGGTCATAACCTCCTCCTCCGCCGCGGTTGCGGGCACCTCCTCGGAATGATCCTCGTTCGGACATTGCTTGGCTAGGGCCAATCGTTAGTCCCCTAGGCTTTCGTTTCTTTTTCTTCTTCAAGATAAAAAAAAAATAAAAATAAAAAGGGTGGATGATTATCAATTTGGGTTATGTAATCAAGAGGCAACAGGATAAAAAGAGGGGAAAAAGGAAAAGAGGGGAACAGGAGGAAGGAGTGGAGGGAGTAAAGGGGGGAGACGTCGAGCTTCTTTTTTTTTTTTTTTTTTTTTTCTCTCTCTCCTCAGAAACCGATCGGGGGAGAAACGGGCTTACACGAGATCACCAATGAGAATAGTGTGTGTCGGAATGACGCGAAAGGGGTGGAAAGTACCTACCTAGGAAGGGAGAGGGTGAGGGGATTGGTTGTATGAGGGATTTTCCAAAATTCCAAGAGGGGTTTCGATTCCACGCAGCACAACAGCAACAGTCCCTACTAAACTAGATAGTAGTAAACAAATAAAATTTTAATAATACTGACAATAAAACAAGGGTAATCTGGAATCAATTTGGTTGCAGGATGATGCCTAGTCCGATTGTGTGCTTGTAGTTGCTGCCCAGTTGTTGGTGTTGGGAAGTCACGGGGATTCTTGACATTACCGCCAACTCAAAAAGTGTGGGAGGTGGGAGAAAAAAAAAAAAATTTTTTTTTTCACTTTTTTTTTTTTGAAGCGTGGATCAAAACTTGTCACACTGTCGATAGTGACAATACCAGACGAACACTAGCGTGTAAGATGTCAAATATCAGGCCAGTCCGCATAGGGAGGGGGGTCTGGAACCCAGTGGAGTGGACGTATTGTTGCCTAAACCCACACTGGACATGCTGCCCGGAATTGAATCACCTACGCCTACGATGGGCGGAGCGCATTCAATGGGATCTGCCCAACGAACATTCCCCTCTCTGTATGGACTACGGAGAGCAGAGCAGCTTGGTAACTTGGTGAGATGATGATACGGAAGGGACATTCGTTCTCATTTCCTTTTTTCCCAAGGTTTTTCCGAGGAATCAATAAATATCAACTAATTATGCTTTACGCATGGCTAAATAGACTACTAGTACGGTAGTTACTACCACTAGCTACTAGGTACTGCTGAAAATTAACCGGATGTTACTTACTCCTACATTATTGATCACTCTTCAACGCTCTTTGAGGAAGCATGCCTCCCAGATTCCTTACCTAAGCCTTGGCAATTCTCTCTCTGACTCAGGCATCACCAACTCACAATGGTTGGTCTACGTAAGGCTGAGGGATTAAACGGATTTTCGTGTCCTGCGCAGGTAGTATAGTAGTGTCGCAAGAACCAATTATCCAATCCCTCTCTTCCTTTAAAAAACGGTACCGAGTAAGCTTTCTAGAACGTTGCTACGAGCCCAGAAGTTTTATAGAAAAGGTCACAGGGCCTTCCTTAGCCTCATCTAGTAAGGTAAGCCCTCAAGAAACCGGGCCGGCAGAGATAGGTAGTTAGTTTACAAGGCAATGATTAGGCAGCTAGACCCAAGGACAGTTATGTCCTTCTTTTTTAATGATTTTTTGCCTATCATGAACTTGCTCAGTGGAACAACGTATCAACTTAGGCTGTGAACCTACTGTACCTGATAGTCATTCTGCAAGGGGGATCAACTGTCTTCAGCCAGGGAAAAAAAAAAAGGTGAATTTTTCTTTCTTTACAGTTGCACAGGCTAAGTGCATCAAAGCCTATAGTCATTTCTTTCTTTACACCACTCCTAAAGAGAGGACTTCATTGCATAGTAGTGAGACTCGAGCGGCACGAGAAATGATCATTCGACCTCAAAAGACAGGATCCTGGACAAAAAGTGGCTTAGACGGTGTAATGTAGGAAAATAAACCTGTCATTCCGTATTTGTCATGACAGGTCACGGTAAGAACCGAATTCCCGGACCACACCGAGTGGTCAGCGGAAGAGGCCGGCGGGACGACTCCGCTCCTTCCTACCTTAGGTAATCATTCAGTAGTCCTACTTACCAAATAGGTAGGTTGACCTGTGTAAGGTACCTGGTACTAGTCCAAAAATTAAATTTTTTTTTTTTTTTTTTTTTTTTTTACAGGATGTATCCAGATCTGAGATCTTGAAAGGCAACAAGATAATTGTCACGAATGAGGAGATAGCTCCACCTAATCATGCTGAAGATGAAGATTGATCACCATTGCACAACATCCAAGGCTTGAGAGATTTTCCCAAGATAACCAAATCCAAAGATCTCTCGCCCAATGTTGGGGATCCACCTCCATAAAGGTAATACCTACCTAAAGTAGTACAAATCCTGGGTCGATCTCTTATGAGTGGAGGGGAGGAGGGCATTCCTTAGGTAAGTTCCATGAGAGCGCCCGTTCCGCCATCCGTATCGTCAATGACCAACATGGCCATTTCTTCATCCTATCATTGGGTAGTCGCCTAGTTCTATGTGCTGTGCGCTCCGTCCCATCATTTCCTTCATCCATCCTTACTCAGTACACTGCATTTCCGAGCACGGGTTGTCCGAACAGCATAATTTGAAAGGAGCCAGAAGGAGAAAGAATGTGTCCAACCCTCTTTGAAGGTGACAGTATGTACTACCTTTTGCCCTGATTTCATTTTTTCCTTTTTTTTTCCTCCATTAAAGCTCTCCCTCTCTTTCTCTCTCTCTCTCTCTCTTTTTTATTCCCCCTTCTGTTCCAATTAACTAATTTCCTCCCTACTTTGTAGAATAGAAGATGATTCAAGTAATCAAAATCAAATGATCCAATCGCCTCCGAGATCGTCGAGTACCTAATCTAATAATATTAATATGGAATAATTTAGGTGGTCCTTAGAAAGCCCCGGCACAACTAATTAGCAGTAATAGAGAAAATAAAAAAAAAACTAAGCTTCGACATACAGTGACTTAATCTGACAGACTAAACCGTACCATACCAAAACCAAAACCAAACCAAAAGGGCTTTGCTTTGTCCACCCGGCCATCTCTCCGTCCGCCTTTCCACCTCTCGTTCGCTCAATCCTCTTTGATGGCGTCGTCACCTTCACCCACCCTTGGTTGTAGCTAGAACTACCCTCACTATCTCTGCTCCTTTCCCAGATTCCTCCCTCCTCCTCCTCCTCTTCCTCCCTCCTCTCCTCCTTCTCCTTCTCCTCCTCTCCCTCCCCCCAATTCCTTCATCTCTCCTCTCTCGGATTCTATGTCTCCTCTCTCCACTTCTTCCTTCAAAAACATTTCGTTCCTATGATTTAATATTTTCTGTTTCTTCTTTTAATTTTTTTCCCTTGCTCTTTTTCTTTCCTTTCTCTCTCTCTCTCTCTCTTTTTTTTTTTTTTTTTTTTTTTTTGCGCTTCCGATTACCTAAGTAGAATAACAGGGCGCGTGGCCCAGTGGCTGAAATTGAACCCGCATTCTGGAGCCTTACGCTCCGCCATCGGTAGCACATCCTGTTGCCAGCGTTCCCATTACTCAATAACGCCCCCTCTCACCTCAACGACAAATCTGTTCTTCGTAATTTCACCACCCCCCCAAAAAATCTTCGACTCACCACTCCTATCCCTTCACGATCTTCTAGTCTACGTCCACCCTTTTGCGGCTTGTTAGTTCAGTCGCGACCTCACTCACCTCCCGGTTCTGAGTGTCTCTATTTTACTTTTCTTCGCCTGGCGTCGCCATGGATGGTAGAACAGCTCCTCCCGAGCCGTCCAGCAAACGGCCTCGATCAGCATCAGGGGACTTTCCCCCGATTGCCTCCAAAGTTCCCAAAACCCACTCGAATCATCTACAGATCAATTACCTTGCCCGTCAATACCCTGACAATCTCCCTCTCGTGTCTGTGGATGACACAATGCCTGCCATCATTCATCTCATTGGTGAGTATGATGGTGTGCTGCATCGTCATGAGAGTATCGCCGGGAATCTAGGCGCATGTCCCTTAGGCCCAATTTTGATTAAGCGCTTCGAGCGCCTTTTCGATGGACCGCCACGGGTGCTGAAGTCACATGGCAAGGATGACCCCAACATCACATGGCTCGATGTCGTGGAGTTTGCTAGGAGTAAGCCCGAGCAATTCAATCTAGAGAAGTCTCGCAATGGTGTCCGGGTGTGCCAGTTTTATACCAAACAGTGTCGCGTAGAAATCAGTGAAGAGGACTTTGTTCTCATCCATTCCGGAATGCCCCAAAAAATGATTCCGCCCCAGCCGATCATTGAAGACGAAGAAAAAGAATTGGGCGCATTGGAGATCCTGGAGAAGAATCTTCAGCAGATCATCCAGGTTGCAGATCAAGGTGTGTTTCCCCCCCCCAAGGTAAAGAATTTTCGCAAATCGTCATAGAAACTAATTGGATCGTCACTATTCTAGTATCTGCTCGGGCAAGACAACTCAATCATCGGTTGAAAAACCGCCGAACTGCGATTGTCAGTCGTCGTGAGAATGATGTCTCACTCCATCCTCATCAGCGACAACAACAACGCTCTATAAGCCCTGTTTGGCGCGAAAGCAATGGCGTCCCTCCTCCTCCTCCAAATCCATTGAATGGCAACGCTGCACCTCACCCTCTCTCTCCCTCAACAGGCTTTGTGGCGGTCAACACAGGCCGCCCAGCGGTTGGAGAAGCGGCCCTGGAAGAAAACCCACTTTCGTCACAATTCATGTTCTCTCACTCAAATACAGACAATGTTACAATCATCAATGGGACCTCTATCAAAGGCGCCTCTCCAACCACCCGCGCAGAGTTGATGAAGAAGTTTTTTACAACACAGGATCGGCAGGTGCGCGGATACGAGCAGACACAAGGATCAACTCACCGTCAGTCCTCCCGTCCAAGGCCAAGGGTGTCTGAGGGAGGCGATTATACTATGTACACGCCCGCCCCTGCAACAGTCGCAATTCCGAATACCCCAACCTCACTACTTCCGCCACCCAAATCTCATCACCATGAGAAAGATGACGGTGGTCCCTACAAAATCGAAATGGTTGCCCGCATGGAAGAACTTCAGCGAGGCGATCGCATCATGCCTCCTTGTGATCGATGCCGTCGCCTTCACATGGATTGTCTAAAGAACCTCACAGCCTGTATGGGCTGTACTAAGAAGCACGCCAAGTGTTCGTGGAGGGACGTGAAGGAGGATGAATTACGGGAATCCCAGCGAATTGAAAGAGAGGCAGCAGAAGGCATGAGCTCGAAGGATACATCAGCCACTCCTACGACAGTTCCCGCTGCCCCTGCCCCCGAGCAGCAAGTGCCTACATCTGCTGCTCCGACACCCGCATCTACTCCAATGACCTCGGAACCCGAGCGAGCGCGGGACCAGCGCGTTGAGCAACATGGCCACGAAGGACCTATCGAATTCGCTTTGCGCCGGGAATCCGCTCCGGTCACATCCCCAATGTCTCGAACTCCCTTTGCTAAGGAATTATCACCCCGACGAGCAGCCAGTGAGATGCACCCAGGCGCGGGCGCGTTCAGCCATGAGCGGCACGATCGGCGACTTACCATCAATCGTCACGCTGAGCCTGCCCCGGATGATGACGACCCGGATGCCAATCAGCGACTAATGCAGGCCATTCTTGATACGGTTGATCATCATCGATTAGCTTCTGGGATTAAGGACAGTGGGCACGAACTAAGTAATGAGCGGGAGAGAGAACGAGAGCAAGAACGCAAGTTGGTGAAAACTTGAATTTTCCCCGCTTTATTAATGTCACTTTCTTGTTTTTATTCTATTCTCTTTCCTTCTTGTTTTATCTATTTCCTTACGTTCTTCTCTACTTTTATTTTCTTTCCCTTTTTCTTGTCAATAATTTCCTCTGAAGAATTGGGTTATGTGTGGAAGGAACTTCTTTGTATCTATGGCGTGTGAGTTGCGATTTGAGCGGTTTAGCGGATATCCCTGGAAGTTATTGCTTGCTTTCTCTTATTACCATTATTATCATTATTATCATCATCATCATCATCATCATCATTATTAGTATTGTTATTATCACACGGGCGGTGGAATAGCATTGGCATAACGTTATATAAATAGGGAGTGATAGATGGCGAATGAAGGACTAGGTTTTTCAAGACGTGCGATGAGATGTAGATGTGTTATGTATGTATGTACAGTGTAGGGAGGAGGTAGTAGGAGGGAGGAGGTAGATGTATCCGGCATACAAGATGAGTTCGGCAAAAGTCTTAGCCGGGAGACGGTGGGGTGTGGCGCCTCCCACATGCTCACTTGCGGCGGAATCGATTCCATAGTGGGGGAGTAGTGCCTTGATCATATACCTAAACTCGTTGTTATAATGTAGCGTAGGTAGCTTTGGAGAGAAAATGGGGACGGAAGGAGAAAGAATTCCTTTGTCTCCCTAAGAAGAATAATTATAGTATTCGGACTCCCCCTATAAACAATGTTACCAGCGTACTCCAATTTTTTTAATTTTTTTTCAATTTTGTAGGGTAATTTCCCCCCACCCGGAATCCAACCACCACCCTCACCAACTCTGGTTCATACTGGAAGCTCCAAAAAGGACGTCTTAGTCCGTGGGGGATTTCCGAGAGTTACAGCCAGCGATAGGCTCAGGATTGATAATTCATGGGCCAGTTCCACCACTGCTGCTTATTGATCTATTATGCATCCGTCAATAACTGGAGCGTGCGGGGTGTCACCATCTCCACTTCTCTGACTATATAGAATTCAAATCACCCTCCACAGCTCCCCCAGGTTTTCTACTTTTGTTTAGTCTCAATTATTTTTTTATAATCATTATTATTATCTTTATTACTATTGTTTTCTCCTTTTTCTCTCACTTGCCTAATATCCCCATTCATTAGAAGCTCACACATACCTACCCACCATGGATCCCTCCCAAGTCAAAATCCCTCCCATGAAAAACCTCACAGTGGAGAACATCACTGAAAATGTTATCCGCATCAATTCTCTCTGCGAGGATGAACGCATGAAATACGTCCTGGAAAGATTAGTGACCCATTTGCATGATTTCGCCCGCGAGACTCGACTCAGCTCACAAGAATGGATGACCGGGTTACGCTTCTTGACTGAGGTTGGGCAAATCTGTACCGATGTGCGACAGGTATGTTCTTCTCTTCCCTCCTCCTCCTCCTCCCACCCTTAGGGACAAGAAAGAAAAAAAAGATAATACTAACAAAATGAAATCAAGGAGTACATTCTCCTCTCCGATGTTCTCGGCCTCTCCATCCTCGTTGATTCAATTGACCACCCCAAGCCCCCCGGTTCCACCGAAGGCACCGTCCTCGGACCCTTCCACACCCACGAGGCCGAAGAACTCACCCAGGGTGGTCTCATGTCACACGATCCCAAGGGCGAGCCCCTCCTCGTCGTCTGCACCCTCAAAGATACCACAGGAAAGCCCATCGAGGGCGTCAAGATCGATATCTGGGAGACCGATAGTACCGGCCACTATGACGTACAACATCCCGACCGCGACGGCCCCGATGGTCGCTGCGTCATGCGCAGTGACAAGGATGGCATCTTTTGGTTCAATGCCATCACCCCCGTGCCTTATCCCATTCCGCATGATGGGCCCGTCGGAAAGTTGTTGAAGAAGCTACATCGTCATCCTTATCGTCCCTCCCATATGCATTTCATGTTTGAGGGTGAAGGATACGACCATTTAATTACGTATGTTTTCGAATTTATTTTACATTTTATGTTGCCTCAGTTTCCAATTGCCCTGCCCTCTCTATCTTCCCCCCCCTTTCCTTCTCAATTCTATTTCTACTTCATTAGGAATGAATATATAAGACCTAAGAAAGTAATAAGCTAATAAATGATCCTTAGCGCTCTCTACCTCCGCAACGACCCCTTCGAAACCTCCGATGCCGTCTTCGGCGTCAAGGATTCTCTCGTCGTCGATCTTAAGCGCGCCGGCCCTGAATACGCAGCCAAGTATGGTGTCAGTGAGGATCATGCACTGCTCACTTATGATTTCGTGCTTGTCTCCGATCAAGAAACCAGTGATCTTCGCGCTAAGAACTCCAAAGAAGCTCTAGATAAGTTGGGGCGAAAAGTGAAGATTGTGAATGGATTGCCTATTCCGGATCTGGATTGAGCTAGTTATATATAGAAAAAAAAAAAAAAAAAAAAGAAACAACGAGCGAACGAAAGAAGCGGGCGAAATATTAGGGGAAAAAAAATACTAAAAATGAAAAAATTATTATTATTATTGTCTCTATCGGCGGATATAAGTTGATGCATATTGGTATGGATGTACTATTGATTTTTTTTTATTTGTTTGTCTTTGTTTGTAAATTGGATTGTTATACGTATGTACATATATTTATTATTGATTATTGATATGATATGATGGATTTAATTTTGATGCCTAGTAGGATAGGAATAAGTCTGATAGGAAAGTCTTTTATACTCTTCAAAATTTGCTCATTTTTTAACAACCTAGGGACCAGGTAAGATAGCTTATACTTTGGCACGGGAAAAAAGAGGCTTGTTAGGTGATTTATATATAAATCATATCATATACATTAAAGAACAATCAAGGCGATGCTTCAACCATTTCCCCAAAATCACTCTCCTCGTCCGCCTTGACCTGCTCCTTTAATCGTCGTAACCCCCCTTCCTCTTCAACCCACCCGCCAACCTTCTCTATCCCAGAGATATACTCTGCCCCGACTCGCAAGTTCAATCCAGCACTAAGCGTGCGTTCAATCCGCACCTCACGCGTCTCGGTCACCAGCACGCGAAATACATGCGCCAGGAATCCGCTGAGGATGTCTACACTCCAATCATCCGGGACCATGGCGAGGACCTCGCCAACGTCAAACCAGGATGCAAATCGAGAAAGAAGATAGCTGGTTCGCTCAATGCGCTCAGATAGGTCTTGGATCTGCAGAAATTCCTCCAGGAGATACCGGAAGAGCTCGCATTGGCGAGGTCGCTCGGCGAACTCGAGGGGAGCGCCGTTGGGCCCGGTACTGCGTGGTCCGCCAAAGAGACAGTATCGTGCTGCTGCGTCGTAATCACCCAGGCCGTGTGTTAATAGTCTGAGAGCCTCCCGATGGCGGCCTTGGAGGCCGTCTAAAATCACAGATTCGGAGACTAGCTCGTTCTGGAAGGGCTCGATGCGTGCTAATACGGCCGGAATGGAGTAAGTGAGATTCGGCACTGGGATTGAGGTGAATTGGCTAGTGCTGCTGCCGCCTAGGAGCTGAAGAAGTCGCAGTCGCGATTGCCACCATGACTCTGAGGGAGTATTTTCAGTTATAAAGTTCACGTATGTCGGCTTAGGAGGGCGAAGAGCACGGTATGTGGAATACGATTCGGATAGAGAAGCTCGGGCTTCGGGGGAGGACTCTAAAACAGAGAGAACGGTATCGAGGTAGTATGTGAGAAGGTCGTCTGCATATTGAGTGTACTGTGGTCAAAAGTATTAGCACCTTTTGCGGGATAGATGGGTGGTGAAGAGAATAGAAAACCTACATGCTTAGAGAAGACCAGGTGTTCTAGGTACTCCTGGACCGCATTAGGAGCCCGTTCCTTGAGCAAAGTGACAACACCCGCCGGGTCTAACTTGACTCGACTCGTGCTATCCGCAAAAATCTGGATTCCAAGCTCCGGGTTTCGTCGAGCCAGCCACGATGCGTATTCCTCCACAAGCTGTATATCTTTGATCTTGACTAAGTACCGACGCATCTGGACCTCAATCCCCGCGGCAGTAACCTCACCACTAACATCTTCTCCTCCCTCAATAATACGACGCCAGGTCTTGAGAACATTCCCTGACATCTTCCGACTTTGGTAAAGGCGGCTTAGAACATAGAGAAGTTGGTAGCTTTCAAGAAGTGCAACCGCACGCTCAAAGTTTCCTTTCCAGTTGTCAACCAGTTTGTTCAACTCCGTGCGTACGGGCGATGATATGCGCTCCTCTTTCGTCAAAGACGCATACTGTTGTAGGAGGAGATGGAGTAAAGCTGCATCAACACTATCGAAAACGTAAGTTTCGTCAGCAATACTACCATACCCTCGCTTCTGCTGCCAGGAGAGCAGAAACCGCTTTATCATATTCAGAACTCCGCCTTCAAGATATAAGGCAGGGTGTTTCTCCAACTTCTTAGCTTGCTTAAGATAGGCCTCCGTGGTCTCTGCTAAACCAGCATGGATCCAGATTCCTTGCGGGCCTTGAAGAGCTTCACCGCGTAAGAGAGGGACCAGTATCATGGCAATGCGGGGATCCAGATTGCCCACGATGAGCGCCTTTTCCGTTGCATCAATGATTGTATCGTTCCTAGATTTAGGATCCATAAATAATAGGTCACCTAAGAGGAGTAGGCTGGAATTTTGTTTTAAGTAATTCAGGCCCAAGAATTCAGCTTCCGATCGAGGTTCTGCATGTTGAACCATATCGATTATATCAGCAATGGCATCTCTTTTCAACGTTTTGCGACCAGTGTCGTCTACATCTTGGGCCGCTTGAAGAGCATCATTAAGCTGCATAACCAGTGGGTTCCTAACAACGCGCCATATCTTATTACCCATCCACATAACCAGGCTACTCTGGGTTTTCCCCAAGTTTTGCGCGATTTTAGCTTCCTCGGCGTTTCGCTTTGCTTCCCAATTGGGTTCCGTAAGCTTCTTTGGCCCATCATTGTCAGTTAGTTCCTGAGAATCGAATAACTCCTTTTCCTTCTGCAGCTGCTCTATCGAGGCTCGAGTCGGGTCCGCTGTGAGCAAGTGGGGAGCCAATGACGGTGTTTTTAAATGGACCATCCGCAGAAGCATTCCCAACTCTTGCATGTCTAGCTGGCTAGGGCTGAGAGTATGGCCAATTCCAACGTGCGGCGACTGCCCATCTTCCGCCGCGGGTATTTCTACCCATGATTTGTGCTCTTCAGCTTCAGCTGGATCAACATCCCATGGTTGCACCTCCAAGAATTTGCGTGTCTTTCCATCTCGATCTGACTCTATAACCGCAACTACCAACTCTTCTTTTGTATTCTCCGGCGATTGAATCATATTATTCTCGTCCCCTTTATCAATGACAATAGATTCGGGGTATCTGTGAAAGGTTATTGTGCCGCGAACCACATCCCCGTCTACATTGACGAACATTCCAACACCGGGTTCTGTCACTTCGGTTCCTCTAACCAACAAATATTCGGATGAGGTCGGAGAGAGAATATAGGGTTTCAAAGGGGTCGAGGAATGCTCTGGTAGAGGTGGAAGCGGTTTTTTGTCTTCCCCGGCACTACCTTGAGATTCGCGGTTCGGAACTTCAGTAGATACTCTTGGAGAGACGCTGTGACTTCTTTCCCCAGAGATGGATCTTCGCGGCGTTCCCGTATCGGATGTCGGCTCTGGTGTCAATGATCGCGATCGGTCTTTAGACGAAGCGCGTGGGTTCGGCTGCAACATCCCCGCAAGGGTATTCAAACTGGAGCTGCGGGTATGTGTGCGGCTATCGACAGGAGGAGAGCCACTCAAGGGCGAAGGGGGAGACTTTTGGGATGAGCTAGCATGTACCTGACTAGATTCGAAGACTTCATTTGAGAAAGAGACCGGAAATAGAGGTATTTTTTGCTGATGTACTACATCAAGCAATGAATAAGTATGGGCGTCCGCGACACAGGATATAGTTCCTCTGCGTGACGACGCTAAACAGTCTGGGAATTCGATATATCTCACACGCCTAGCTCCATCACCAATTCTCACAAGCATGATTCTATTTTGGGTGGTGATCATCATTACAGGGTCTTCGGGTTCGTCTGCACTCATGTTCAAGTCAAGGCCACCAATCCAGTGGCAGTTGGGAACCTTGATATTACTAAACGCTGGGCTAAGCTCAGGCAACATGTAAAATGTGGCTGTTCCATTACATAGAACGCACGCTTTATTCACGGTTGGAAGTAATAGGATTTGCTGGATGCCTGGAAGTTTCGACGATAGCGTGTTGCTTTGGGAGAATGGAATAGGAAGCCTCGAAGCTAGGATAAACGATGGTTCATTCGATTTGTCCGAAGGGTCCGGTGGCAGGCAGACGAAATGTAGGATCTCCGCTGCAGACGTTCCGATATAGAGGTTGTCATCTATCAACGGCGCAATTAGCAGATGCTCTCCGAGCTACAAAGCTTGGTTTCCACTGAAAAGATACTTACTCCAATATTCAACCCAGGTGATGTGCACATCGTCGTCCTCATCATCCGCTATCAAGGGCACCTGATCGAAGAGTGGTCGAAAGGTATAAGGAGCCGCTTTTGGAGGGCCAATTTTCCGCCTCTTGCGCGGGCTGACGCCCTCCTCTTCAGACACCATCTTTGAGACCAGCTCTGAGGTGCCAATTAGAGATGGGAGCCCTTGCAATAAAAATGAGGGGAAAGTAGAGAGTGAGGAGGTGGGAAGCTTAAGCAAACCGATGCGGCTGCCTGGGGATAAGCCTTGCTGAGTCAGGTGTGGGGCCATATTGACAAGGAACCAAAGAACATCTCAGGCACATTGTTTCGACTTCTACCGCATACATACATGTATGTTTGATCTATTATCATAGATAAGATGTATTTGCAATGTATCTGAGCGGGGTCTAAATTTGGAATTCTGAGCCCAACGTAAATTGTTGGATAATTGAGTTATCCCTTATTATTCCATTTCCTAACTCTCAAATCACAGGACAACTTCCAGAGACTCATCACAAGGAAACAATACTAGTTAGTATACTGGTCATCCGTCTCAATGCAAATTGTCTAAAACAAGCACCCTAGTTCTACCTTTATCTGATACATCTCACTCGCTTAGGAGATAGTGTCTCAAATCAATTAAATATCTATCAAATGCATCAACTCATCATATTTCTATTCTAGATGCCAAGACAAAACACCTCAAGAGACATCCAAGACCGCCACTGCCCAGGCAGGCAGGTCTACTGTGAAACTTCCATTGCCAGACACACTAGAGGAATCTGTTGTGATTGATACATCGTGGGGGACAATTGCTCAGTCACTCCCCATCAGACAGCATCTGTAGAGATCCTGGAGCCGTATCTTAGATATTAATTGCGACACTCTGTGCTGTAGCAGACCTAGCAAGAGAGTCTGTTTGAATAAAGTGAATAACATACTAAGATAGCAGATCTATTCAAGCGTTCAAACAAGCTCATCCCGGGGATACCAGCAGGAAGGAGGAATGCAAGAAAATAGCAAACAAGAGAAGTTTCCCGTCTAAAGAGCTCCAGACCACTAATTATGAGAGATTATCGTGAAGAGCCAAACAACTACCCCACATTCTGCATGGTGATAAACATGGCAAAATATTGAGGTTCCCACTTGACCGGTGCTAGTAGGTATCCTTCATTCTGCTAGAGAGCCATTGAGCAGAGATCTCGAGGGCCTTGAAACTTGAGTCATAACACAATATCCCAGTTAGTCTAGACGACCGAACACTTCGATCATTTCTTGATAGTGCTAGACCTCTTGCTTAAGCAAATATTATCCCGGAGTAGGAGAGGGGGTTAAGAACCTGACAGGTCATGTCTTATCAATATCCCGCTTCCTATAATCTGTATACGGGTAGTTATAAGTATTATTGCTGGACAACTCTACAAATTATATTGTGATTATTTTATAATTTATGCCCACTCTATGTAAATAAGAGTAAATAGATTTTAGAGAAAATGACAAAGAAGAAGAAATTTATACCTATTTCTAACTTATTTCTTAAGCTGCTAATCTAAGTTATTAATATAATGGAGCTAGTTAGATGATTTTCAAATTTGGCAGAAAGCGCAACAAAGACACCTAGATACAATACAGTAGGTAACTATAAACAAAACTCATGACATAACAGGTGGTTTATTAGTCAACTCAAACTCCCCTCCAGGATAATATTATTGACGAGAAGGTATCTTCCAGTAATAAACCCATAAATTCATTCAAGTAATACATACTACAAACTTGCGTGCTAAAGATAGACGAATAATTGGCGTTGCACTTGCTGATCCAAGACAGCTTACGCGTTCGGAAGATCATCGGGCCGGTCGGATTGTTGTAGGCTGCCTCCGCATCGCGATAAGTTCCCAAGTCTCTTAGTTGTCTTCAATTCGCCTGCGTGGTCGCAGTGTTGATGGTCCCAGTGCCTAATGGGGGTGCTTTTGTTTTGATTTCCTCTTTAGATACCCAATTCAAATGCAATAACCGGGGCAGGAATTTTCAAGAACGCATATATCGCAATACCTTTTAAAAGACAACAAACATGGATACTTTCGCTATTACGGAGAGTATGGTTCCTCAACCAAACCACCACGATGGCCGCGATTCCGCTACCGCAACTGGTGGAACACTTCCAGAGGGAGCAAATAAGTTTCAGCGTGCCATTGCTGCTTGGAGAGGTACTTACCACCCTTCAGAAATTATTCCCCCTCTCTAACCCCTCAGATGAGGCACATGCTAATGCCCCCCGGCTTGCATAGGCATTGATCTGTCCAACACGATCGCAAAGTTAGATGGAACTGCCTCCGATATCGTCGCTCAACAGCGAGATGCCCTTGTTCAGAGGAAAGATCTTGCGCAGAAGACGAAAGACTTCCGGAAGCTCGATGACGCTTCTAAGCTCTCAGAATATAAGGGCCTCCTGAAAGGTCCGTATTTTTGTCACTCGTCGCCGCCTCTTTCATTATACTTGACTCACACCCACTAATCCATATTCCAATAGCATACCAAAGCTTTATTGATCTCTTGACCAACCAGGGCAAGGCTTCATCGTCCGCGTTCCTGCAACTATACTCCTCGCTTTCGGAGGCTCCGGATCCATACCCCCTTCTCGAGACTTCCGTCGATTCTCTTGTCCTTTCTGAAGAAACTGTTCCCAAGTTGACCTCGGAGCGGGATCAGCTGCAGGGCTCTGTCGAACGTCTCACTTCACAGTTGGATGAAACCGAAACGCGCCTCCAGGAGGAACGGACCGCGAGACAGAAACTAGAAGAAAACCAGGACGCGAAAATCAAAGAAATTGAGTCATCATGGTCGGCTGTGTTGTCGGAGAAATCAAACAACTGGACTGCTAAGGAGAAGAGTTTGGAAGAGAAATTGGAGAATCAAGAGCGTCTGGTAAAGGAGTTGAAAGCGAGCTACGAGGTTTCACAACGTCTAGGTCAAGACGATGACAGTGGTGATCATTCCCGTTCTGGAGCTACCGCCGCAGAGCTGGAGCTGGTATCTGCAGATCTTGAGAAGACGAGTCTCCGACTAGCGGAAATGGAGGCACGGAATGAACAGTTGCGGCTTGAGCTGGCTCAGGCCGTTTCACATTCCAAGTCAGAGCAAAGGGCTTCTGTTGAAGACGACCCAGCATACCTGCGACTCCAATCCGAAAATTCTTCTCTACTACGCAAATTAGAAGCAGCAAGGTTTGACAGGGAGTCGGCACGACATACGTGGGAGGCCAAATTCCTGCAATCGGAGAGGCAAAGCTTGAAGGTCTCTGCTGAGAAAGACGAGTTAAAGTCTAGGCTAGAGAAGGTTGCTGACTATGAAGATATTCGCCGTGAATTAGAGATGATCAAGGTAGGTTTCTTTATTTCTTCATATAGGAGATTCACGAGGCGTTGCTAATACATCCCCAGTCTATTGAATTCTCAGCAGGTGATGCTGACGAAGATGACACCGGTGATATCGATGCGTCCGCAACCACCAATGGCACAGCCTCAAAATCTAAAGACGGCAAGAACAACACTTTAGAACAACTTCTCTTGGCCAGGAATAAGAAACTCACGGATGAGCTCACTATCTTACGGGTTTCACATCGCGATCTACAAGGTCAGCTCGAAACCCTACGTGAGGATCTCTCAAGCACAAAAGAGGAGCTCGAGAAATCACAAACCCTCTCCACAACCCTAGAAAACGATCTCCTTCATATCCAACAAGAGGCCGCAAATGCCTTTCCCTCCTCAGCTATGTCTGTCGCAGGCACCTACAGCTCAAAATATCCACACTCATCACGGAGGGGAAACATATCCCCAACATCATCCATCATCTCCGGATTCGACCAAAGCACCGTGTCTAACAACACAATGGAAGCTATTCGCGCCGGCGAACCTGTTGGTGGGGGCTCTGGTCTCTTGCCGATGATTCAGGCCCAACGTGACCGCTTCAAGAAGAAAAATACTGAGCTAGAGGAGGAACTATCGAAAATGTACAGTACTGTGAAGTCTTTGCGGCAGGAAATCTCCTCTCTCCAGAAGGATAATCTCAGCCTCTACGAAAAGACGCGATACGTTTCCACATACAACCGTGGCCCAGGCGCATCGTCCTCTGCATCCGCCTACGCGAACAAACCTAGCGCTTCCTCCGTTCACCTCTCCGCGGATACTCCCTCGGGCCTCTCTATGGACCGGTACCAGTCTGCTTACGAAGCCCAGATCTCTCCATTTGCTGCCTTCCGGGGTCGGGAATCGACTCGAGCGTACAAACGGATGAGCCTACCCGAGCGAATTGTTTTCTCTATCACACGAATCATTCTTGCGAACCGAACCAGTCGAAATCTTTTCGCAGGGTACTGCTTTGCACTTCATATCCTCATTTTCCTCATGCTATACATGATGAGCTCCATGGAAATTGAAAAGCATAGCAGCGCAGCGCTTGGTGCAACCGCCGGGGTTCTCATGAACGGAGGTAGTGGTGAGGGAGTTGGGGGCAGTAGTAATTCTTATACTGGACAGCTACATGGCGATGACTGGCAGCAAGAAGGGTTTAATCATGCTGAATAATCTGCTAATTTGTTGTATAATTTGGTATGGCGTTACTGGATGATGATTAATGTTTCCTTTGTTTTCTATAGGGTTAGGGATGATGTGAATATCTAGGAATCTTGTAAATAGCTTATCTTATATTTTTTTTTTTTCCCTCTTCTCTTGGATGGTTTCTTTTACTCTTCCTTGTATGCTGAAGATAGGTAACTCGTGATCGGATCAGAGTATTATCATATGTATTTTTTTTCCCTCTTTCCCCTTTCTTTTAACCCAGGTGTTGTTCTCCTACCTATCTACCTACCTAACCTACCTCAGCCGCTGAGGCACTTTACACCACGGTTTACCCCCCCTCTTCTTGATTTTTCTTTTTTTCTCGTTTTCTTGTTACTCCCCTATGCCTTCTAGGTTCTCCCAATAATAGGATAACCGCCAACCCCAACACTCAACCAATAGCCGAATGGCCTGGTATCTCGAATCAGAGCCTACTATAGCTTTCACTTTATTCCATAGGTTAGGTGCTTACCTAGTAATTACCTTGAACCTACTAGGTATTCCAGGTGGCACCCTAAATCAGCATTTGCAACGACTTACAAGACCGTCATCCAATGATACACCAGTATCTACAGCCCCGGTTTCTTGCGTGCTTCCCACTAAGGTACCTAGCTAGGATTTATTGCCTCAGTTAGGTAAGTTGTGGTGTGCACCTGAAAAAAGGGCAGATGACTTCTTATTTTTATTTTTGTTTTTTCTAGGTAGTAGTAGAGATAGATAAATACTGGGCCAGATTACTCAGTTACATCACTAATACGTAAGCCCCTCAATTTCCATAGATGTGTGGCCATCCCACTAAAGACAGACAGACAGACAGATATAGATAGATATCTACCTAAAACAAATGATCATTTGGGTGGGTGGAATGTGTTTCTGTACGCGCCAACTAAAACATGATGCATTGTATGTTTCCACCACGCAACCTTCTGTCTTCCTTTTCTTCTTCCCCCTACCCTACCCTACCTGGTCCCTACTCCTTGGTAGGTAAGGTAGGTACCTAGTCTGGCGTTATTCTTACAACCTCAACCATCCAATTGGAATGAAGAAATGAGTCTCTCGATGGGCTAGGGGTAGTATCCATGATAGGTAGTTCCTAGACCCTTTACGTCCTTGATTAAGTAATAAGTAGGTGGTAGGGTCTCCAGGCTACCCCAGCCTCAGGTGTTATGGCTGAAGTCCAGGAACAGTAGTAGGTACTGTACCTTTCCAGAGCTAGAAAAAGCACTCAAAAAACTGAACAGGAAAAGCGGGAGTGAAGCGAGCTGGAGGGACTGATGATCCACGATTTTGGCTCTGGGCGGTCAGCCATTTTTTCTTTAATTGCCTATCGATAACGATGAGTATAAAAGTGTCAACCAAGAAAATGGGCTTTAAAAAGTTTCAACGACTCTATTCTGTATAACTCGATGATTCTCTTTGCCTCCCTTTCCTGTTCTTGGACTTCTTGCCCCCTGAAACCCCCGAAAACAGAGTGAAAGAAAGAGGAAAAAGGGTTTAGGCCACTCATCTTATTCAAGAAACCCATTCCAATTATGGGTGGTGGAGAGCAATTCAAGCAATCCAAGCTAGGGCCGTATTGGGAGATTTTATTTTTCCTAGCTGGATTAGATAAGTTCAGGTTCTAAGTTAATACTAGCTCCTATTATGGGTCCATTTCAGATGATGCAAACTTTTTGTCACATCACTGTACAAAAGAAGGGAGTTAGTACCTTTTAAGAATCGTTATTAGTAGTCACTCTACTCCATTTTGTTAAACCAACGAGCCTTTTCTCCATCAGTGTCCCTCCGTACCTACCGATGGCGAACGCGGTAGCTGATGCCGAGGATGAAACCATCCAACAAAGGCAAATGCTGGATGCCATCAAATGTAGCGACCTTGTTGCCCTCCAGGCAGCTCTCGAGCGCGGAGGGGACCCCGACTGGCAGGGAGAGACTGAACCCCTGACTAGCCTTGGATTGGCAGTGATAAAGGGCAACCTATCAGCCGTGAAGCTCCTGATCCAATATGGAGGCGATCCTCACTGGTCTGGCTCGTACAGCGGCTCGCTCCCGCTCGAAGATGCCGCTAGGTGCGGTCATGCAGATGTTGTGGAATATCTTATCACGGAATGCAAAGTGGTGGTTGATTATCAGGAGATTTTCCGCCAGTGGCATAGCTGTGAGCGAAGCTCTTCCATCTATCCTAGTACTCCGCTCCTGCAGGTCTGTTCGCAGCGGGATAGCGCTCCAGATACAATGAAACTGGTTGAGTGTGCAACAGTCCTTCTCCGGCATGGCTCTGATGTCAATTTTACCGACAATGATTGTGGCATGATGACACCTCTACATGAGGCAGCAAGATGGAGCTTGGAACTTGTTAACCTGCTGATAAAGTATGGGGGCAACATTAATGCCCAGGATGAATTTCAGATGAGTCCCTTATCTCATGCAGCATCCTGTGGAAATCTAGAGATTGTTCGAGCGCTTCTCAATGCGGGGGCAAAGGTCAGTCTCAGGGATATACATGGTCAAAGTGTTGTTCATAAAGCTGCTGCCAGTGGCTGTATTCACACTTTGAAGTTACTGCTGCAGGCCGGGGCTGGGGAAGTTGAGCTTTATGATAAAAGCAAGTCAAAAATAACAGCTCTACATGAAGCTGCGTCCTATGGCCATGAAGAAATGGTTTGCTATCTTCTTTCACATGGGCTAGATGTCAATGCTTGTAGTACATACAATTGGACTCCTCTGCTGTTTGCCTCGCTAGGAATCCATATAGAGACAGCAAGGATACTGATAGCAGCAGGTGCTGATGTATTAACTACAACTACTTTTGGAATTACAGCACTACATGCAGCTACCCTCTTTGATCATTCTATAGCATCATCTCGCCCATTTGTGGAGCTCCTACTAGACAATGGAGCAAATACTAGGGCAGCAGCTTCCCGCATAGTCCTTAATTTGGACTATTATACGGACCTTACCCGAGAGGCTTTACAGAAGGATATGCAGTGGACGCTAGAACATGAACCGGAGTTTCAGGCCGCCCATGATTGCTACCCAATCCAGTGCTGCTTTGTTAGCGGGCAGCTGGAAAGTGCAGAAGCCCTTATAGCTAGGGAACCACTTGACTTGAATATTCTAGATGGCTGGGGAAATACCCTACTGCACAGGGCACTGCCACCTCATGAGCCAAATCCTGTCGCTGCAAGTTGGCTGCTTAAACGTGGGGTAGATGCAAGGATTCCTGATGCAAATGGGAGGACAGGCTTGGAAGCTCTCTACAGTGAACTTGGAGAGGAAAGGGCAATAAAAGTTCTAAAGGATTGTAGCCGGCTTGATCTCCTGGACCCTACTTAGACTATTTAAAAATCTTGTCATGTTGGTATTGTTCAGTATCTTGATAAATTTATGTACAGTACATACATATCTTCAGACAGGAGCCGGTTAGAGGGACGCCTAAAACGGACCTACTAGGTATTCCAGGTAGTACCCTAAATCAGCATTTGCAACAACTTACAAGACCAACATCCAATAATACACCAGTATCTACAGCCCCAGTTTCTTGCATGCTGCCTATTAAGGTATCTAGGGTTTATTGCCTTAGTTAGGTAAGTTATAGTATGCATCTAGAGAAAGGGCAGATGACTTTTTATTTTTTTTTTAAAAAAAAAAAAAAACTACCGGGTAGTAGTAGAGGTAAATAAATACTTGACCAGATTACCCAGTTACATCACTACCACGTAAGCCCCTCAATTATGTAGATGTCTGACCAGCCTACTAAAGACAGACAGATAGACAGATATAGATAGATATCTACCTAAAACAAATGATCATTTGGGTGGGTAGCATGTGTTTCCCTACGCGCCGAGTAAAACATGATGCATTGTATGTTTCCACCACGCAACCTTCAGTCTTCTTTTTCTTCTTCCCCCTACCCTCCCCTACCCTGCCCAGTCCCTACTCCTTGGTAGGTATTATGGAAAATGGGACATGTGCCTACCTACCTAGTAGTAATATAGGTACCCAAGTAGGTACTATAGGTAGTCTGGCGTTATTCTTACAACCTCGACCATCCAATTGGAATGAAGGAATGAGTCTCTCTGTGGGCTAGGGGTACCTACCTTAGTATCCATGATAGAACTAGAACTAGTACGCCCTTAATTAGGTAATAAGTAGGTGGTACTTACCTATAGCTTTGGGTAATTTTAGGCACATGATTTTATTAATAGTTAATAATTAATCAGGTGGGGTGTATGGTATATCTATTATCTATTATAGGCATGGGTGAGAAAGCTATACAGGGGGCAACTAGTTTTCTTCAGCGCTTGGAGTCTGTCTCCCCTCTTTCATAAACCTTTTTTATCTGGTGGTAGGTGGTGGGCCATTGGGTTGGCGGCTCGAGAGCATATGATAGACAGATATGGCTGAGGTATTTTAGTAGTTCGTACTACTAGCTTCGTGGGAGCCTTTGTTAAATGAGTAGTTCTTAATTTCGGTTTGGTACTCCGTGGTTGCGGTATAGCTAGGTATGTATACAGGGGGTATGTATGTATGCACTATACATAGATATGAATGAGGGATATGGAACTTTACACTAGGTAGAAATATTCCATCAAAAATATTTCTATGATTGGGGGGGGAGTCTATGGCGGAGATAAGTCAACTCTACTTACCTACTACCTACATCCATACATACATACATACATACATACATACCACTACCGAGTACATATATATAAAAAAGAACAGAGAGCTAACTAACTAAATAGAACTATAAAAATAGTAGTAGCAAAAAGGAAAAAATATTGGCCCGAGCCGCGGATCGAACGCGGGACCTCTCGCAGATATGCTTGGGTTAAATCCCTAAGCGAGAATCATACCACTAGACCACCCGGGCGGCGATTGTTGAATGCCATTGGCTCCTTTGTTTAGTTGTTCCAATCATAGAATGACCCAAGGTTTTCATCTGCATCCAGACCCATCTCATATGAGTGTGTGAGGATGTGTATGTAGTTAAGTACCCAGGTAGTGTCGGCCGACCGGAGAGAAACCGGGCAGCTACCTAAAAATTAGGAACAGGAAATTGGCCTTGCCTATATTTGGAGGCGGGGAGAAAAAAAAAAAGGAAAAAGAAAAGTCGTACCACAAACAAATGGGTGTTGTCAATACCTGTCGTTGTCCCGCATGACAGCTATCATGAAACAGAGCGCATGCAACCATCAATCCAGCATATTACCCAGGCGCTTCGGTACATTGTCCTGTATACCATGATTGGTCACAGGTAGGGTTAGCTCTTGGTAGGGCTCTAATAGAGGAGAGAGATGTGTCTCTATGATGATGTCTGTTTGTATGTGTACGCATTAGGTGTAGAGGTGGCTAACTGCCTCGGGATTAGAGGGGTGAGTATAGTGGTGTTTGACAAAGTCAATCCCAAAAATAGCACGCTGTGACTGGTGAGAGCTGGTCTTAGCTGCATAAAGGAGGAAGAAGAAGATGATAATAATAATAGAAAGGATCTCATTTTCTTCAGCAGACTATCCCTCTCAGGGCAACTTTTAAGCGCCGACCAGATATATTATTAGATCGCAGCGCCGGACTGGGGTAGGCTTGGACGAATCAACGTCCACCATCTCCTCGTTCAGCACACTGATTGTCTGCAGCTTAATGCGCCGATCCAGTATGCCCCCTGGTTCTCCCACTAAGTTAGTCAACCTTAGTCTTTCCAGAGGAAAAAGTGCCTGGAAAAATGGCCGGTCGGCGCATACACCATGTCCAATGAGGGTCAGAACTGCTTCTTCTTGGTTTCCTCATCGGCGCTTGCACGAAGCTTCCCAGTCGAAAGCTGTTTATAGATCCCACACTTTGGGTTTCGGATAGAGATCCACGTTACTATTCTCTGCATGTAGTGTGGATGCTCTGCTGCAGCTTGGCAACTGAGCATCATTCCCTTTCTCCGGCTATATTAGCTACCGGCCTGCACTCCCAACCCTGTCATATTTTCTTCAGTTTCTTTACTCGTGCGATTCCATTGTTCTATACCTTTCCTCTGTTCGTTGTTTTCTTTTCTTTTTTTTTTTTTTTTCCTTCTTCAATTCTTCCTTTGCCTATCTCGAGCCTCTGTGTTGATCACGAGCCTCTTTGCTTTACTCTTTGTTCAGACCTTGTTGCTTCACAGACACTCACCACTCTTACTTGATCGATATAATCTACCATTATTGATTATCGACTTTATTTTACCCTTAAATTTATCTCTCTATCCTCACTCTAAAAAAAAAGAAAAGATAAAAGAAAGGATTGATTAGCAGCCGGAATGCGTCCAGTCCTCTTCATTACCAGCTGCCTAGCAGCCTCCTCTCTGGCAGCACCCATCCTCGACAACATCTATGACTTTTCAGACGACATGGCGGAGTTTTTGGGCAGAGTGGGTAGCCATATCAATGATATCACGGATATTTTCGACTCCGCATGGACCTGCGATCCCTCTAAAATCACTCTACCATCTTATGCCTCTGGCCTACAGGCCCCGAATGGTCAAAAACCTTTATACGTCGCCCTAGGACGTGGCACACAGGTAAGCAGCCAGCAAGCTTCCAGCTGCACTCGCCACACCCGCCCAACTTAAGACTTCAAATGCTAATGCATATAACAGAATTACACCTGTGCGACTTCCACTGCGGACTCCGCTCCTGAAGCCATCGGAGCCGTTGCCCGCCTCTACAATGCTACTTGCATTGCGGCAAGCTTCCCCAACCTTCTTAGCATCCTCCCCAGCATCGCGTACAAGATCACACTGCCATCAAATGAATATCAGCCGCTGCCACCAGCCAACATTAACCTCCTTGGCCACCATTTCTTCCAAGGTTCAACACCCGTCTTTAACATGGACACTACTCCATCACAACAGCATGGAATCGCCTGGGCGGAGAAGATTGGTTCCATTGACGCCCCCTCTAATGCGATCAGGGGAAGCAATGGTGCCGTTTCCTGGCTTTACCTCAATACCGTCAAGAACACGATCGGACCGTACACAAGTGTCTACCGAGTGGATACGGCAGCTGGAAATGCCCCAGAGACCTGCGAAGGAATGCCTAGGAATTTCACTGTCCAATATGCTGCAAACTATTTCTTCTATGGCAAATGATAGCCTTTCTTTTGTTTTGTTTTCTCTTGGGCGGTAATTGATTGTTCATTTTTCCTTTCTTTCTTCACAGCTTTCTTCACCACCCGGAGGGTTGGTAATGGATATTTTCTGCGTTGTAAATAGTTTATAATCAAATCAAAGAAAACGCCTTTTTAAGAAAATATTCTATACACGAAATCCAAGGTGAAGTCAACCAATTGCCTAGATACTATTAGTAGAGACGATACCTATTAGTTATTCCCATGGGAGCAGGGCTTTTTTGAATCAGGTGACCTCGTCTGGGCTCCAACACGTGACCAATATCCACACAGCATCCGGAAAGGACACTAGTCCCAGAGAAGACTAGCGGTATTAGATTTTCGAAAGTTTCCTAAAGAGACTTCTTGGTCTGCCAACCTGAGGACAAAAAAAAAAAAAAAAAAGAAGCTGCACCACCGCGACCTCAGTGTAGGTGTGATATCTCTATCTCTCTCTCTTTCTCAACTCCCCAACCCTCATCTAAACGATACGATTACGATATCCTAAGAGATATTGACGATACTTTTCTCGCGAACGAATTTAAATAAGCTAGCTCTTTTTTTTTTTTTCTTCACCCGAAAAATTTTTTTTTTTTTTGCCTTTTTCCTTCTGGGCTCTCCTATCACCTCTTCTCTCTTTTCAGCCATACCATCTTATTCTGGCTGATTACGATCTTATTCGGAATCTTTCTCGACCAATCTATCGATTCATATAATAACAATGGCTTTCGGTGGCCCTAGAGGAGGACGTGGTGGTGGTGGTGGATTCGGCGGTGGTCGAGGTGGTGGTGGTGGCCGTGGTGCTCCCCGTGGCGGCGGTGGTCGTGGTGGTGGATTCGGCGGTGGTCGAGGTTTGTTATTTCACCATTGACTTATAAATTGTTTGAAGGGAAAGAGAGAGAGCTTTGCATAGGCGATGTTTCTTTTCTATCGGTCGCTCGCTCGTTCGCTCGCTGCATATCCTTTCTCTGGAGAGGAAGAGACCAAGAAAAAGACTGGAAAAAAAAAAGAGAGAGAGAAAGAGAGAGAAGAAATAATTAAGCCGTTCATGGTAGCGGCAGCCTTCTTTCTTTCTTCTTATTCTTTTTCTTTTTCTTTTTTTCAATTTCTGGTTTTCCAATGAACTAGGACTACAGCCATCTCCTATCTTTACACCCTGCAGAGCCTCTCATCCCTTCAAACAAATAAGAAAAGACATCAATTGCTGACTCGTTGTGTTTGTTGGTGTATAGGTGGACTTGGAGCTCGTGGTGGTCGTGGTGGTCGTGGTGGCCCCCGTGGTGGTGCTCCCCGTGGTCGTGGAGGTCCTCGTGGAGGTGGCCGAGGAGGTCGTGGAGGTGCTCAGGGTGCTAGGGGTGGTGCTAAGGTTGTCATTGTATGTGGTTCTTTTTCTTTTTTTTATGCTCCTAGCAGCTCCATCGATGATGGTTATCCGGAACATGTCACTAACAAAGGCGTTGCCTATAGGAACCCCACCGTCACGCCGGTGTCTTCGTCGCCCGCGGTGGTAAGGAGGATTTGCTCGTTACCAAGAACTTGACCCCCGGAGAGGCTGTCTACGGTGAGAAGCGTATTGCCGTCGAGTCTCCAGCCGGTGAGGATGGTGCCGTTACCAAGACCGAGTACCGTGTGTGGAACCCCTTCCGCTCCAAGTTGGCTGCCGGTATCTTGGGTGGTCTCGATGACATCTATATGCGCCCTGGCTCCAAGGTGCTCTATCTCGGTTCCGCCAGCGGTACCTCCGTCAGTCACGTTGCTGATATCGTTGGTCCCACCGGAAACGTTTACGCTGTTGAATTCTCCCACCGTTCTGGCCGTGATCTGATCGGCATGGCTACCCACCGTACCAACGTTATCCCCATCGTCGAGGATGCCCGTCACCCTCTCCGTTACCGCATGCTTGTGCCCATGGTCGATGTCATCTTCGCCGACGTTGCCCAGCCCGATCAAGCCCGTATCGTGGGTCTGAATGCCCATATGTTCCTGAAGCAGGAGGGTGGTGTCATTGTCTCCGTCAAGGCCAACTGCATTGACAGCACAGCTAAGCCTGAGGTTGTGTTTGCTCGTGAAGTCCAGAAGATGAGAGATGAGAAGATTAAGCCCCGGGAACAGCTCACCTTGGAACCTTTCGAGCGAGATCACTGTATTGTGTCCGGTATCTACAAGCGTTCCGCTTAAATTTGAAGAAAAAAAAAAAGAAAAAAGACAAAAAGGGAAAAAAAAGCAGGTGTTTTTTCTTTCTTTTTTGTGTGTGTATTTTTTCATTAACGGCTCTTTTCCTTTTTTTTTTTTTTATCCTTCCCTTCTTCAGGTCTTAATTGTTTCGTTATCCCGGCGTCGAGTGTTCTATGATTTGCTGAAATGTTTCCCCCCTTCTTTTTTGTGTCTATTGGATGTCGAGGAAATCTAGATGTGCTTCCGGTTTATTTTCCGAGACCGTAAAATCTTAAGACTACGTTTGTGCATATAACACATATACGGAGCTCATGATTTAGTCTATTGTTCAAAGTCCCTTACGTTCTCTTTATCCTATAATTTCGTGACTAGGTAGGAGCTTGGATATTTATTTGCCCTTGGCCCTAATATCAACCTTCTCTAGCTGCACCTACGCCTATACAAGGGAAATCCTAATCATAGCCCGTGGAATCAAGAATAGTCTGATCTAGCATATTTGGTAGGGGGAGCAAAAAAGGATGATTGGATATTACTTACTTACCATCACGCAGCAACTCCGATGGAGAAAAAGGAGTACATACCTAGGTACCTACGTAATTATTACCCACTACCTGGGTAGACATCGTTGATATGTCTGAACTGGACATTCATGATAGGGTACTACCTCGTTTACTTAGGTAGACTCGTGGGTAGGTGTTGTGTACCTATGAATCGATCGGCCATTAGTCCGATAGCCGATGAACGATAGGATGACGGCGAAAGTCCGATGTGGACAACGAACGTTTCCTTCCTTACATAGTACGTAGTAGTGAATACTAACTACCTACTTACTGTGGGATGGACGTGGAGAGCGTGGGGGGGAAATAAGGAACTTTGCCTATTACCTAGGTAGGTAGGTAGTAAGTAGTAAGTAGTCCAGTCTTGTAACCCCGCACGCAGCACTGGAGACGCATATATAAACTGTCTGGTTTCTGGGGATACATTTTATTTTATTTTATGTACCTCCCCCCTCCTCTCTCTGTGTGTGTTTCTCTTACATGGTTTTCTCATTAAAAAAAAAAAAAAAGAAAAGAGTGATCAAAATAAAATAAAAATAAAATGTCTATTCTCATCACTGGAGCAAGCGGCTTCGTCGGCCAACAACTCGCCGCAGCCCTCCTCTCTAGCTCTCCAGACATAACATTAACTCTGACCGATATGGTCACACCCACAATCCCACCGTCCGCATCACAGTACGCCTCACGAGCCACATGCCTTCAGGCCGACCTCGCCTCCGCATCTACCGTCGAGAACCTCTTCAGCACCACGCACCGCTTCGACACCATCTACCTCCTCCATGGCATCATGTCTAGCGGCTCCGAAGCCAACTTCGAGCTCGGCATGCGTGTGAACCTCGACTCCTACCGTATCATCCTGGAGCGTCTCCGCGACGTCCAACCAGGCGTCAAGGTCGTCTTCGCATCGAGTCTTGCTGTCTACGGACTCGCCCCGCCCGGGTTTGTTATCGATGAGACCAATTTCCCACCTGTGCCGGCGTCCTCGTACGGCACGCAGAAACTCATCGCTGAGTGTCTGCTGAACGATTACTCGCGGCGGGGCTTTATCGATGGGAGGGCCGTCCGTCTCCCGACGGTCACGGTGCGCGCGGGGAAACCGACCCAGGCGGCGAGCAGCTTTGCGAGTGGGATTATCCGGGAGCCGTTCCATGGAGAGAGGGCCGTGTTACCTGTGAGTAAGGAGACGGAGCTGTGGATCTGCTCGCCTGAGACGGTGGTGCGGAATTTGATGCATGCCCGGACGATCCTGGCGGAGGCGTTTGGGGAGTTTGGTTCTAGGTCGGTTAATTTGCCCGGGTTGAAGGTTAGTGTGCAAGAGATGTTGGACGCATTAGAGGAGGTGGGTGGGAAGGAGAGAAGGGCGTTGGTGGAAGAGATATATGACCCAGAGATCGATCGCATTGTGCAAACTTGGTCACCGCTATTTAATCCTGAGCGGGCTTTCAAATTGGGATTTGCGGGGGATGTATCTATGGTTGAAAATGTGAAGCGATATGCTAGTCAATTGTGAGTGATTATTAGTAGTTTGGACGAGTCATGTGTGAGGATAGGTATCTAGGTATATCTATAGTAGGAAATTGCCTTTATGAAATTACAGGAACTGCTTCAAGTAATATACGGTAGGTAGTTCTTAGTGAATGAAGAAAGATAGTTATGTATTTTATCTTATAGTCTTGGAATATCTTTCAGGTATCGCTAGTAGAGCTGAGAAAGTAGCGCAAAATTGGTCCGAGGTGTGTGAGTGACACAGCCGCAGGGAATGAGTAGAGGGCTGTAGGATTTGGATTTACAAGCCCTGAGGGTGAGGGGGGTCCCAGCTTTTGAATCCCTATGAGCTGCTGATAGTTGGCGAAATGTAATAGATTCTGTTGGTGCATTACGAAATATGTGTGCAATTAGAGCCTCTGAATGAAGAGTGACTTGCTGGTTTGGAGTTTGAATTGGTACTTCAATAGACTGGATTATCTGTTTTGCTGTGAAGGACGCAATACAGGCGCCGTGCCACGTCAATCACGTCTAAATGATTGTATAGCTCTATCTAGAGCATTTTATTCTCCCATGGTTGAAAGATTTCCGAGGTTTCTTTGATCGTTCCAATTGCGGCAGGACGTTCGGAAGTAGAAGGCAGGTAAGGTAGCATAGGATCCGGAGTAAGCGTTTGGACACGTCCGGCGGTGACGATTTCGGGAGAAACCTGAGCCTGTGGCTGTTTTTGAACGACACTATTAGCTATTTCTTGTAATGAAATTTTGACAGCAGAATTGGGAGTAGATGGAGGCATAGGATTGTCTGAACACTTACGTGTCCGTCTAAAACCATTTGGTGTTGGCAAGAATTGCTTCATCATATCCTTGTAGGACCCCGTTTGATTCTCTGGTTTTGAACAGTGTTTTTCAATATATTTATTAATTGACCGACTGCCAGTACGTATCGCAATATCAGTATTCACCGGCCAAAACATGGTAATCAGGCGGCTGTAGCAGTTGAGATGTAAGCCATTTCGGCTGGCATATAGATGAAAGTATCCAGCTTCAGGTGGACATTCTAGAGTTAGCTCTCCTAGGTGGAAGGAGAAAAGTGAACCCAGTAAAAAATACGTCTGGAAAGCTTATCTTGACGAAGGCAGTATGTTGGCCCACAACGGCGTCGTTGCACTTAGTTGACGATTATAGATAGTGTAGCAAAATTATTTTTCACCGCTAGATGTTGGAGTGCAATAGTAGGCTGCTCATCATGCTGGGGGCTTGTCGTCTACTTTGGAGATTGATGGCGCTGATATGGATGCCCCACCATTTAGCAAATGCATCTCAAAGCTGGGTCTCATGAGAGGTGTTTTTAGTTGCTTGTAGCTCCATCCCTAGCCCTCGATCACATTGAGAGTCATTTGGGTTCCTTGTAAGTAGGAGTCTGCATCTTTGAGAGAAATCCCCAAGATTTTAGTAACAGTAACGAAGACCGTCCCCAGTCACAGACGTCCAGTGATAGTAAAGGGAGAGATGCGTTGCAGTCAGGGTGACCGAGATAACCCATGTTTCATTATCGAGACCGTTGACTACCTCATTCGGATTACGGACCTGTGAGTTTTGGGATACAGAACGAAGACGTCTCAACCCTACCAAGGCATTTAGGAAGTTTTGGCACAGAGTGATAGTGTGTTGTACACCCTTTCGCCTCAAGGGAAAAAAAGGAAGAACAAAGAGGGAGGCCTTTATGGGGGAGGCAGGAGGTTTCTAGAAGACCTGTTCCCACAGCACTCGCGCCTCATAGTAAAACCCAAGAGTAATATCTGGTTTGGGGTCGGAAATCGGGTTGGAGTTGAAGGTTGTATCGAGTGAGTCACAATCCCATGATAAACCTATGGGGGTTTGACTAGCATGAGACCAGGCAAATCTATTTAAATCAAGGATGAAGTCAATTGTCAAAGTCACTACCATTGACTCAGAACTGAGTGTGGGATCGTGACCTTTTTTCCCTAGCAGCTGCCACCATGTGCTCTGGATTCGCTGGTTGAAGGACAGCAGGCAGAATTTGGATTGATCGAAATCGCAACTGACTCTGGAAATCACTGTTGTTATATTTAATTATAGAGGAGGGCAGTCTTACGCTCATATTAGTCTCCGGTTGTTGAGAGGCTGGGGTATAACCCATATCGAGGAACGAGAGGTGTCGCTTAATGAGAGGTAGCATTCGATAGGTTTGGTCGGTTAAGATATGCCGAGTTTTTTGTATGCAAGTAATCTGAGATGATAGAATGGGAAGCTTTAGTGCTCTCTAAGAGAGCCATGATGAGGTTTCTCTTAATCAAAATAGAAACATTCTCCATGTTGAAAACTACGGTAGAAACAAAATGAAGGAGCTTGCCTGATAATGGGGTAAGGTAAGAGAGGAGCGACACCCAATTTCAGAGATGAACTGCGAATAATCCAGTGGAGAGACGGAGCCACCAACATAGTCTTCTGAGATATAAGAAGAAAATAGGATGAAGATGAAGGGGGGTGAGAAGAGGGAGAAGAGAGAGAAGAGGAAGAAGAGAGAGAAGAGGGAGAAGAGATAATAAAGACCGCAAGTAATCTATTGAAAAGAAGGAGACGGCATAGCCTTCTATGTTATATGCTGTTAAGATCGCGGTCCTATTTCTATAGACATTAGCCATTCGCTAGAGAATAAAACCTTCTTATGTTTGTCATGAGCTCGTCTTCCTATGCGTCCAGATTCCCCATATAAAACCAAACCCAGAGCCCATCTCGCAACTGCTTCAAAATTCAGCCATAGATGTGACACTGGAGTTTCTCTGGAGGCAACCCATTGATAAGCCAAAGTCAGGAAAAAGGCATGTTTTCATCATACTTCTTGCTTCTTGTAAATGGTATGGTATAGCAAGAAAAGAAAAAGATAGTTTAAAAGGTATTAGTAGTTGCTTGGTCACCTCCAAAACAGTTACTGCAAAGGTCCGACCCACGCGCTTACGTTCAATTTTTGCTTATTCTTTGCTTATTCTTTGGACATAATATGAGTTTGCTGCCATTGAATCTCAAGCACAAAGTGTTCATAAGAAAATTTAGATAAATAGATCTAATCCCAACCTCTTGAGCCTCTAGAGGAGCTTTAGTAATATGCGATTTCTCAACGGGCAAGACCTAAACCTGTTCCCTCCATTTCTAGGTGAAAATGCAACGCGGGGTGCTAAAAAAAAACTGGCAATAAGTAAGAAGCTCTACAAAATCCCTGGATGGGCGTTAAGCCTTAGCATTCTGAGGTTTTTTTTAGCCTAGAAAGAAAGTCATAACACACGTCGGAAGTCGGCTTTTCCCACAAGATGTTCTCTCGTTTTCATTTATCCACATACCAGGATCAGCGACAGTTAGGAAGAGGAGCTTTTCCCAAACCCATTGAATTTATTATCGTTAGTGAAAATAAAATTGTGAATGATGCCGTTGTTCCTTTTCTAAATCTTTCTTCTCGTGTAGAAATTGGCTAGATGGGAGAATTATGCTCGACGAGGAAAAGTCGGATCGAAAGCGGTGGTTTGGAAAAGCGGGTCATGTGATTGGCCAGCGGGCTGGCTCTCACAATTTGACTCCCGAACTTCAACCTCGCATCTCCAGCTCATCAACCTTTCCTCCATCCCTCGTCCCTTCTCCCTCCACCACAGTCCCTTACTCCTATCACAATGGCTTCCCGGCGCCTAGCCTCTAGCCTCAACCAGGCTCTGCGCAGTCGCGCCGCCTTGAAGGCTGTCCAGCCCATCAAGCGAGGCTTTGCTTCTCCCGTTATCCTGCCATCCACCACCCAGTCCACCACCCTCTCCAACGGATTCACGGTACGATGCGCCTCAATCGCTATCTCAATGACTTCAATGATTCGCTAACTCGTCTTTAGATCGCTACTGAGTACTCCCCATGGGCTCAGACCTCGACTGTTGGCGTGTGGATCGATGCCGGTAGCCGGGCAGAGACTGACAAGACCAACGGAACTGCACACTTCCTGGAACATCTTGCTTTCAAGGTTGGTACTATCGAAATACCACGTATTGAGAAAAGTGACTGACGCAGGATGCAATTATTTCTTTCTATTCTTAGGGTACCAACAAGCGCTCGCAGCACCAATTGGAGCTTGAGATTGAGAACATGGGTGCTCACCTCAATGCCTACACATCGGTACGGCCCGGAAATGTCATGATGAAGCAAATTATGTGGATACACCACTAACAACTCTTTCTAGAGGGAAAACACCGTCTACTACGCCAAGTCTTTCAACAACGATGTCCCCAAGGCCGTCGATATCCTTGCCGATATCCTGCAGAACTCCAAGCTCGAGCCCGCTGCCATTGAGCGTGAGAGGGATGTGATTCTTCGTGAGCAGGAGGAGGTTGACAAGCAGCTCGAGGAGGTTGTCTTCGACCACCTCCACGCTACCGCTTTCCAGAACCAGCCTCTCGGTCGTACAATCCTCGGCCCTAAGGAGAACATCCAGACTATCTCCCGTGACAACCTGACCGACTACATCAAGACCAACTACACTGCTGACCGCATGGTTCTCGTTGGTGCCGGTGGTATCCCCCACGAGCAGCTCGTTCAGCTCGCCGAGCAGCACTTCGGCTCTCTGCCCAGCAAGCCCCCAACCTCCGCTGCCCTCGCTCTTACCGCTGAGCAGAAGCGTACTCCCGAGTTCATCGGCTCCGAGGTCAGACTCCGTGATGACACCCTCCCCTCTGCCCACATTGCCCTTGCCGTTGAGGGCGTCAGCTGGAAGGACGATGATTACTTCACTGCCCTCGTGGCCCAGGCCATCGTCGGCAACTGGGATCGTGCCATGGGCAATTCCCCTTACCTTGGTAGCAAGCTTAGCTCCGTCGTTGAGCACCAGGGCCTTGCCAACAGCTTCATGAGCTTCTCTACCAGCTACAGCGACACCGGGTAAGTATTTTTTTTTTCTTTGCTTTAATTTGCTCCTCCCCCGCAAAACAAAATATCACTTTTATGTGGAAATCCTGAGAGGTTAATGTTCCGTAAATCTCGAACCTTTTTACTAATACAATGCAGTCTTTGGGGTATCTACCTTGTCTCCGAGAACCTCACCCGCCTCGATGAACTTGTCCACTTCGCCCTCCGCGAATGGTCTCGTCTCTCCCTCAATGTCACCTCTGCTGAGGTTGAGCGCGCCAAGGCTCAGCTTAAGGCTTCCATCCTCCTCTCCCTTGACGGCACCACTGCCGTTGCCGAAGATATTGGTCGCCAGATCATCACCACTGGCCGTCGTCTCACTCCCGAGGACATTGAGCGCACAATCGGTCAGATCACCGAGAAGGATGTTATGGATTTTGCCAACCGCAAGCTGTGGGATCAGGATATCGCCATGAGCGCTGTTGGCTCCGTTGAGGGTATCCTTGACTATCAGCGTATCCGTGCCGATATGAGCCGAAATGCGTCTTAAAAAAAGATATGAAGAAAGAGAATTCGCTCTCTAGCGTCTTTTCATTTTTCTCTCCCTTTTCATGTCACGTGTTTCTTCTTATATTTGTATTTTCGTATCAGAGAAAGAAAGTTCTTTTTTTTTCATGTCCCCACCCCCGCTGCTCTGGTTTTTGTTGGTGAAGATTAATAGATAGATATATGTATGGGGGGGCGAAGTGCGCGCGCAGGAGAGGAGGAAGAAGAGGATAGGGAGGTAGCGTGTCTTGTACAGTACGCAAGCAGTCGCTGATATATCAAAATGTATTCTTTTGTTTGTAATCCTGGAATCCATCTATGGCTCCATGCGTAGACTTTTTTTGTTTTTCTCTTTTCCCCTTTGATCAACCTAATGATCAATGATTGATCATCAGTCGCCTTCATAGGTGGTACCTAGGTTGGTAGTAAGTCCCTTTTAGGGAGGGTTGGTATCCATCATACCGGGGTCTAATGTTATTGTGATACCTCTAACTATATACCGCTGAACATTTTATAATCTCAAAGAGAAAAAAAAAATAAATAAATAAAATGAAGAAGAAGACAAAGAAAGAAAGAAAAGAAACAAAAGTAAAGTGAAGCTATTCATGTATATGTATATCCTGTCTGGGCAGGTAGGAACCTAAATAGGTAAGGTAAGAGGCAGGAGCACAACAAACAAATCACTCGATAACACAAAACCCAAATAAAAATGGAATAAAACCAATTAAATAGGATACATCACAGGTTTGGAATTTGGTAATAGTTGGTTACTACCTAGGTACCTATCTATAGTTTAATGGGGGGCCAAAAATCAAACTCAAATTGCAGTCGGAGAGCTGCAGGACCACGTCACCTGTCACTTAACAACATGCATGAATTTCATGCAGGCTTGACACGCAAAGGAGGATGTAACTACCAGTTTTAAAAAATATATAGAAGGGAAAGCGGAAAAGAAAGGGGGAAAAAATAATAAAAAAAAATAAAAAATTCGAAGGTGGAGAGGATAGATAATGATAATTATTCAATATTCTCGTGTTACTGACATATCTTCGTATATCAGTCATGAGGATTATTTTCATCCGACAAGCTAACTATGTAGGCACTACGATCGAATAATAAGTACATTAGAGGATAGTAAGGGAAAGGGAAATCATTGAAAGAGAGAGATAGAGAGGAAGGATTATTCCATCCAAAACGTTAGAAAAACAAGGGTATTTTAGAAAAAAAAATTAAACGGGGAGGTGCCCCAGGGGTATAAAGTTGGAAGATATTAAAAGGAAAAGAGAAACCCAAACAAAATATCCCACGGGCATTACAGATAAAAGATGCAAGTGCTAATACAGCATATGCATCCTTGCCCGGGGAAAACCTAGTTTGAGTTGTGCTCTTATTTTGGGTAGTCCATGGCTTGGGGAGCTTGATATCCAGGCTGCTGTCCCTGCAAACGAGTGGCCTGCGCATCGAGTTCCTTGCTATGCTGCACCAGGACGCAGCAAGGGCAACAGCATGAGAGAATGCAGTCCTCGCCGGTCGAACCTTCAATGCCAAACTTCTGGCGCATTTCACCGCGTTTCAGCATCATGAGGACCCAGTTGAGGCCGCAGTAGCTGGAGAGAACGAAGAGGCAGCACTGTAGGAGGCAAATGAAGGTTAGATTGGGATTGTATGTACCCGTTGGGGGAAAGAAGGGGAAAAGCAAAGGAAAAAGAGACAGGGGGAAGGTCTACATACATCGCCATTGACAGAGCTTCCTTCCTTGAGGGTAGGATCCTGAATCCGGGAGGTAGTTTCACCATAAACAAGGCATGGGCAGCAGCAGGAAAGAGCGCCTATTTAGATTTCAATTAGATACCAGATCTAATTCCATGAGATTGGATGCAAAGGAGACGAACATTTGTCAAAGGGGTTGAAACAATCCCAAATAGAGCTGGTCCACTTGTTAGACATGATGCTGTTGAAAAATTAGGGTTCGAAAGAGTGAGATTATGAAAGTAAATGCAAAGAGACGTCTGTCAGGGGAGGAAAAAGGGGGGTATACGTCTGACTTTAAACCAACAATAGCTCTCTCTTTGTTTGTATTTTATTATTATTTTTCTTTTGTGTGAGAAAGATCATCCCTCCAGAACTAAAATTAAAAGAGGTGGGAAAAAAGTAAAAAAAAAAAAAAAAAAAAAGGAAAACACAGCGTAAACATGGTGTCAGAGCCACTACGGACCAGTAAGATTTGAGACTTGGGGCATCAAGTAGGTTTAATCCTGCATAGGGTCGAGGATGATAGGTCGGTGAGAGGGCGGCCAAGATTCCAAGGTTGTGAGGCTGTGAAGCTGTGCAGCTATCTGCTGCTGGGAGTCTAGAGCAATGAATAACCTGTACTTCTACTCGACAGAGGTCTGAGCTCCATGGTATATACACATCTCACATCTAGCTACTCGGTGTGCTGTCTTGGGTGAAAGGATACAATTATACCTGGCTGAGTGTGGCCGGGGCGTGGGAAATTAACGAGTCTCACATTGTGCAAGACCTTTTTAAACGAGTAGTTATTTCAACCAGGGTTGGGCAAGAGATGAAGATGAACAGAGATACGCAGCTTAGTGTGGAAGAATTCGGAAAGGATGGACGCCAGGACTCGTATCTTGACGCATTCAAAATTAGACTTGGCCCATCAATGTGATCCACGTTCGGGCTAAGAGTTGGTTTGCCCGCTAGGGCGGGGAATACGAGCCGCACACCGTCCATCAGGCATTGTAAGCCGAATTAGACTTCCCAGTCTGATGATTCATCATTCAGCTGGGAATATCGTTCAAACCTTCTTTTGTCTTTAGGAGTCAGGAGTCGAGACTCAGTTGTCGGCTAGGTCTTCCTTTGTCTTGAACGGCTTGGTCTCATAATCCTGGTGTCTTGATCCTTGAAAGACTAAGGATTAGAATATTACATCTATATATAGGAAGTTCAAGCTGAACACTAGGCTCCAACTAAGCAAGTACCTAAGTACTACCGAGTGCCACCACCTAAGTAGTTTACTATGACCTTCAGGAATTAACTTCAAGAACCGAGGGCAGATTGGTGGGGGATCATGTGAGGACTTTAAACTTCATTATGTAAGATAACTAGCACCACATGATCTAAGCCTTATCTTCACCTACCTTAGTTAGTTAGATGACATTGTCCACATGCTGTCGGGACAAGCGTTTCTCTTGCCCCTTTTATTCATTATTGCCTTTCGGTCTCGCGTCGGAATCTCCTCGTCCCAGATCTCCCACTCTTGATGCGAGAGCACAGTTTTCCTGATGCTGGAGCCCACCAGCCTAAGTTATCGGGTACCTAAAGGCAACTATATATTCCAGCTCCACACCTCTGTTTATTGACACTCCTATCCCCCATAAATGTTGGTTTGAAAAGAACACACTGAGATGAACCACTGAAATCGCCAAGGCTATCCCAGCGACCATAAGCACACGGAGGCTCAAATATCCTGCATAATTCTCGTACACACATGGCCGCTAAACATACCCAAGACAACATGCCTCAATGTTCTGGAAGGTGAAGTCAAAGGACATGTGGCTCTTGCACATTCTTGGACAACCCGAGGAATCTAGCCATACGACCAAGGCTCATCTAAGTTACTAAAACTTTATCAGCGGAATTGGATCATATGCCAAATTGCATTGCTCAGATTTGGATGGGGGGAGGGTGGTAGAACACACCCCTTGTTATCTTTGTCACACCTTCTCCCCTATAATGACATTCTATGTCTCTACATTGTTCCCACTTATGTAGGCATAATTTGCACGCCGATCCAACAGGTAAGCCGGGCTAGCTCAATCGGCAGAGCGTGAGACTCTTAATCTCAAGGTTGCGGGTTCGACCCCCGCGTTCGGCTCATCTTCTTCTAACCATCAAGCCGGGCTAGCTCAATCGGCAGAGCGTGAGACTCTTAATCTCAAGGTTGCGGGTTCGACCCCCGCGTTCGGCTCGCCCTTTCTTTATCCACTTAAGCCGGGCTAGCTCAATCGGCAGAGCGTGAGACTCTTAATCTCAAGGTTGCGGGTTCAACCCCCGCGTTCGGCTAATTCTCTTTTTACTTTTTATCAACTCTGCGAGTTATCTTTAAGCTCATCAATGGTCGAGATGCCCCCTTGATTCATCCCGTTGGGGGAGAGAAATCAGCCTTATGATTTGCAGGTTGATACTAGCTAGGCCCTAGCCGTAGTCTGCGCATCCCTATCCGGATACCCCAGCTTCTTGGCCGTTAGAACCTCACGTAGTTTGGTGACTTTAGAATAGGGGCCCAGCTCTGCGTGTATATATGTATCCCGAATGAATCTTGAATCAGTCTTGACATGCGGAGTGGAGAGGGAACTCATTGGTAGGCGTAGCAGGCGCACAGTCATGACATAGCTAGGACATTTTACTATACTAAATTGTTCATACTGAATTCCGCCTTAATTAAATTCTAACCTCCTACGTATGTTTGCAATATTTATCTACCTGCATTTTGTTGGATGTAAAGTTTAGACATCAACAAGCTCTCGGAATTTAAACTGGCCAGTCATGACGCTTACATAATAGACGTTCCGGACCGGAGATTTTCCAGGGTGGGATGCTATTTTTTTTGGAGCTCCAAAAGTCCGGGGACAGAGTCTTACTTCACTACGCGACGGTCGCTGAAGCTCGGAACAGGAATATTCATCATGGGAAAGCGTGGAAAAAAGGTTAGCCAGTACACCTTGTCAATTGAGTCAAGAGAGTGCTAATGTGTTGCTGTAGGGTGGTCCAGGTGGCGGCGGCGCACGCGCACGACGTCCAAATTGGCAAGAAATTCCTAGGACGAATGAGCGATTTGAGAATTTCTACAACTCGCAAGATTTCATTCCAGAGGAGGAGAGGGAGGCATTCTGGGAAACTATCCGCCGGGACCTCCCCAATAGCTTCCGGTTTACGGGCTCACGAGGGTAAGTTTTCATGTTGGTGTCGGAGCTTGTCTGCGCGCGCTGGAGGAACAACTCCGGATATATTCAATCTACGACAACTGATGGTGTCTCTGACATAATTTTCTCCCCTAGACATGCATTGAATGTCCAAGAGAGACTCAAAGACTACTACATCCCCGAGATTACTTCCATCGAGTATGAAGGTAATGCTGTTGAGCCGCCCAAGCCAGTTCCCTGGTACCCTGACCAGCTCGCATGGTCCATGACGACCCCTAAACAGGTCATTCGACGTTTTGCGCCTTTCGCCTCGTTCCAGAAGTTCCTTGTTGCCGAGACTGACATCGGAAACATCAGCCGACAGGAGGTTGTTAGTATGATTCCTCCCCTCCTGATGGATCTCCGACCTGGCATGACTGTGCTGGATATGTGCGCTGCTCCCGGTAGCAAGTCCGCCCAGTTACTGGAAATGATTCACGCTGGAGAGGAAGAATCCATGATGGAAGCAGCTAAGCAGGTGAAAGACGGACTTGCGGGCCCAGAGCCTATCGGACCAGAGGGTCTCTCTGATGATGGTCGCACTACCGGCCTGCTCATCGCGAATGATAGCGACCACAAGCGTGCGCAAATGTTGATTCATCAATTGAAACGATTTGCTTCCCCAAACCTGATTGTCACGAATCACGATGCTACGATGTACCCTTCAATCAAGCTTTCATCGGAGCCCAGCACCGACGGAAAGAGATCCCAGAACAAGTACCTGAAATTTGATCGAATTTTGGCAGATGTTCCCTGTACTGGAGATGGAACAGCGCGCAAGAACTGGGGGGTTTGGAAGGAGTGGACACCGACAAATGCTCTCGGGTTGCACGCGGTCCAGGTCCGTATCTTGGTTCGCGCACTGCAGATGTTGAAAGTGGGAGGTCGTGTGGTTTACTCTACTTGTAGTATGAACCCCATTGAAAATGAAGCAGTTGTTGCTAGTGCAATCGAACGCTGCGGTGGTCTGGACAATGTCGAGATCATTGACTGTAGCAATGAGTTGCCCGGTCTGAAGCGAGCTCCTGGACTACGCAGCTGGAAGGTGATGGATCGTGAGAACCGCTTCTGGAGTAGCTGGAAGGAGGTGGAGGAGCGAAGAGAGGAGGCAGGTATCAATGGACTTGGCCGGATTGCTGAGGGCATGTTCCCACCCAGCGTTGATATGCCGCTTGAGAGGTGTACTCGCATCTATCCTCATTTGCAGGATACTGGTGGCTTCTTCATTACTGTCCTTGAAAAGCGCTCCGAGATCCGTGCTAAGCCAGAGGATCCCGCCAAGGTTATCCCTAAGGCGTCTATTGCCGCACTTGCGGAAGAGCTCGAGTTCAAGCAAAAAAATGGCAATGGAGAACCCCTGGCGAAGCTCGATGCTCTCGACGACTTGGTGACTCCCGACCCAGAGGCCGCACTAGAGGAGCAAAAGAACGCATCCGTTGCGGAGGCCACCCACCAGCCCCCATATTCAGCCACCAACCAGACCTCCCCAGCTAAAAGGGACGCAGAGAGCATGGAGGATGAGCTCCCAGCCAAGCGAACCAAACTTGAAGACGGAACCGAAGTAATCCTTGGAGACCGTCCAATCCACCGCCCTGCACAAGTCATCGAATCCGATGCCCTAGAGACCTCTGACGCTACCCCTACCGATACCCCACAGCCCTCTGTCCCTGTGTCTGAGCCTCTGCCACCTAAGAAGAAGAGACCCGGCCAAATCGTTGAAGCTCCATACAAGTACCTCGACCCGAAGCGACCGGAACTTGACCCTGTCTTCGAATTCTTCGAGATTTCAGATCGCTTCCCGCGCGACCGATTTTTGGTGCGCAATGAGGACGCAGTCCCGTCAAGAATTGTCTACTACTCTAGCAGCCTTGTTCGCGACATCTTGATCGCAAACGAGGGCCAGGGCATGAAATTCTTACATGCTGGTGTCACTATGTTTGTGAAACAAGATGCTCAGCGCCTTGAGGTTTGCCGTTGGCGTATCCAGACCGATGGTCTTAAGGTCATCCAGCCATGGCTGGGCTCTGCCAGGGCAGTTACTTTGACTCAGAAAGAGACACTTAGGAAGCTTCTCGTAGAGATGTTCCCCAAAGTGGATGACGGTGGCTGGCAGAGTCTTGGAGAGATTGGCGAGCGTGTCCGAGATATCCCTATGGGTTGCAGTATCCTATATATTGACCCTGATGCAAATGATAAATTCACGTATGATGCTCCCCAAAGCCCCCCCCCCCCCCCCTTTTTTTTTTTTTCCTTTCTTCTTTTTCCTTCTTAAATCTGCACTACAACCCCCCGTTGAACCGCGAATCATTCACCATGCTAACCTAATTCTAGTGAGCGAATGGTTCTCCCACTTTGGCGATCGCTGCATTCCATCAACTTGATGCTGCGCAAGGAAGACCGACGTGCGATGCTTCTTCGTATCTTCAACGATGAAACCCCGCTATTAAACACCACTCAAAAGCAGTCCAGGAACAGACCGCAATCAGAAACCCCCGCTACTGAGACTGATGCTGTACGTACCGAGGAGGACGTGATCGAGCTAGAGGAGGAGGTTCAACAGGAATAGATGAGAGGAAAAAAAATTTATGAGAATTGATTAAAAAGAAAACAAAAGAAAAGAGAAGGGACTTCATCTCATTAAAATCAATTGTATAGCTTTTTCTATTTTTAAGCCTTGACTTATTATTTACTATATTATATTATATTACAGGATCAAAAAGCTCCATTGTAATGGTTCTGTTGGGAGAAAAAAGCAAGAAGAGAAAAGAAAAGAGTAAGTATATTAGAAGCCAATGCTTTATGTTTTGAGGTTCATACCCAAGTAGTTGTTGGTGTCGTCATTTATATGTAGTTTGTTAGTATTACTACATCATTTGGACAATATTCCCTCTTCTTTCTTGTTTCCGGAACTCATACTTAGAATATGTATCAATTTAACTGAGCTGATATTGGTTAATCGGTTAAATGATTGTACGATACCTATTATGTAAGTATCATGCATGTATCTCAGCTCCAACTATCATAGTTGATGCTAACCCTATACCTCAGTTTTCTCCCTCTCCCATGCTCCACATATGGGTAGGCATACTATGATGGGTATGCTATAATCAGAAAGTGAGCTACCTCTCGTTTCTGGAGGAAGTGTTTTGCGAAGTGGGTGTTTAGTATGAACTTCAGAGGCTCAAGGCTCCGCAGGTCCTGTTTTCCTTGGGGGTGGGTAGTCAATTCGAAAAGGGAGAAGAAGAAGAAAAATGAAAACTTGTCCTGCATAGAGCTAGAGAAAGAGTATCATACGATTGCGAGTCATTGTCGAATTCCATCTGACGTGAAAGTGGCAGGAATGTACTACTTCCTTCCAAAGCTTGTTAGATAGAAACAGAGTACAAACAGGATTGAACAAGGACGAAAATAACAATCGATCCCCGCTCTCTAACCTGTGATGGATCGGAGATGAAACCGGCCAGTTCTCCGACTATTCCTATGAAGTAGACACTGAAGTCTGGACTAGAGGTATATGTGGGTATTTGTATGTATGGGGCTGGCTGTCCTGCGGAGACAGAGTGTGCAGAGTGCATGTAAGCACGGATAATTCTTAGTATCGGCGGAAATACGAGGGGAGAAAAAAAAAATCGCAGCAGAAAGAAGAGAGACTAACTAGCTGAATACGTATCAATCAGTAATAATGACCTCAGAGAACTAACCTTTGTTGCGGGTAATTAGATGGTGAGGAGAAGAGGGACCCGTTAGTTGCGTCTGTCGATCCCTGTCGTTGTTGACAAGAGCGGATCCTTTTGGCACCTTGCATTGGCGGATATTGACCGAATTCCGTGTTATTTTGGTCAAGAAAAAAGAGAAAGCAAGTGGGTAGAGAGGAGCTCTAACACGAGCATAGTTACAACTTAGAGTAATCATCGTCATAATCATCATGAATATATCTGGTTGGATTGTCAATTAAGACGCTGAATTGAGAGGAACGACATACTGTTATTAACCCCACAGGAGTCCGAACTGGGGAAATTGGCAACGAGATGGAAAAAAAAAAAAAAAAAAAAAAAAGAAATGAATAAATAAGATCGAGGGGTGAGGTGCAGCCGATTAACTAATTGATTAGTCTGATGAGTCTTAAAAACGATTGGTATGTTAAGGTAGGAGGTAGTTTAATAACAGTGCGGAGAAATTACCCCCGGAGACCATCTATAGTGGAATGACGGGATTTCCGTCGAATCCCCCTCCATCCTGTCCTTTCTCTCTCCCTCTCGTCATTTGCCTTCTTCCATTGGCTCCTCCATTCCCGTTAACTCAATTCTTTAATTGCTATGAGCTCTCTCCGTTTCGAGAGAGTACTGGCCAAGGGCCCACTTCATCTATGTACCGCGTCTGCTATAGCTGTGCTTGGCGATGATCCCAGCAGACCTAGAGGTGAAGGGGAGGGGGAAGAATTGAGATCAAAAACAAGATTAAATAAATAAAAATCAGTTGAGAACCCCTCCCCCATCATCTCAGTCTTTTTTCTATTCCATTTTATTGTTATTTTTTTCTATTTTTTTTTTTCGGTGCGGCCGCCGCAACTTATCATGAAGTTGTTTTCGGTCTGTGCTGCTGCTCTGTTAGCAACACAGGCAGCTGGAGCTGCCATTACACACAAACTCAATGGCTTCACTATAACCGAGCATGATGACCTAGCGAAACGGGAGCTCTTACAGCAATATGTATGTCATTTCTTTGTTCTGTGGTGTGATACTGTAGGTCGAATTGCAGATTCTAAGTGGTGTATTTCATGATAGGTTACTTGGGATGAGAAATCTATCTTCATTAAGGGAGAGAGGGTCATGGTGTTTGGTGCGGAGATTCATCCGTGGAGGTATGTTATTATTCTTCAATGATTTTAAGCAGTGTTTTCTTTGATTGAGGAACTATCATTACCATTACTCCTACCTATTCCCATTATTTTTTACTTCGTTGTAATTTATTTATTTATTTTAATTTTTTTAAGAAAACTGACCCTCTGGTAGACTGCCAGTTCCTTCACTTTGGATTGATATTTTCCACAAAGTTAAAGCCCTAGGATTCAACGCCATCTCGTTCTATGTGGATTGGGCGGTTCTGGAAGGAAAACCAGGCGAGTTTAGAGCTGAAGGAAGTCTAGCCTGGGAGCCGTTCTTCGAGGCTGCTATAGAGATGGGTGTCTACCTAATTGCGCGCCCCGGTCCCTACATCAATGCCGAATCATCCGGGGGTGGCTTTCCGGGGTGGTTGCAGAGGGTTAATGGTACACTTCGCGCGTACAACAAGCCTTATCTGGATGCTACCGAGAAGTACGAAATTGGTCTGCATAAAATTTGAGTCTTGTGTTATTGACGTATTTGGATTAGCTACATTTCTCATATTGCGGGATTAATCGCAAAGTATCAGATCACAGAGGGTGGCCCAATCATTCTTTATCAGCCGGAGAATGAGTATAGCGGTGCCTGTTGTGGCTCGGAGTTCCCATCGCCTGACTACTTCCAGTATGTCATTGACCAAGCTCGTCGCGCGGGTGTTGTTGTTCCAATGATCAGCAATGACGCCTGGCCAGGCGCTCACAATGCCCCCGGAACCGGTGAGGGAGAGGTGGATATTTATGGACATGATAACTACCCGTAAGTTGGTTCTTCTCAGCCTCTTTCCCCTCACCTTTTATTTACTAAGAGAAGCTAAATTCAAACTAGGATTGGGTTTGACTGCGTATGAATTAACCAAATGCTTAATCTCAGTCAATTACTAACAAACCAACAGGCTAACCCATATGCTTGGCCAGTGGGAGCCCTACCCACCGACTATCGCGAACAACACCTTCTCATCAGCCCGTCTACGCCTTATACTTTAACAGAGGTGGGCCTTAAATTTACTTGAATAAAGAATCCTGCTAACTCTTCCTAGTTCCAAGCGGGTGGATATCAACCCTGGGGAGGAAGTGGTTTTGACGGCTGTGCTATTCTTACCAACAACGAATTTGAACGAGTGGTTTACAAGAACACCTTTAGCTTCGGTGTATCGATCATTGGCTTTTACATGGTATGGGATTGCAAATATGCTCTAAAGGACTAAAAGCTGACTTTCCTAGACTTTTGGCGGTACAAACTGGGGAAACATCGGTCACAATGGAGGGTACACATCTTACGACTATGGCTCGCCAATCACCGAGTCCCGAGAGCTTGTTCGTGAGAAGTATAGCGAGCTCAAGCTGATTGGAAACTTTATCAAATCGTCCCCATCCTATCTACTGGCGACCCCAGGCAATTTGACCACCTCACTTACCAGCACGGTTGATCTGAGTGTGACCCCTCTGATAGGAGACGGAACTGGGTCGTTCTACATTGTGAGACATACCGACTACACTAGTCAGGAGTCTACGCCTTACACAATTAGTCTTTCCACTAGTGCTGGAGTCCTGACCGTCCCACAGCTGGGAGGCTCACTGACCCTTAATGGACGTGACTCAAAAATACATTTTGTCGACTTCGATGTTGCAGGAACTAATGTGCTCTATTCAACTGCAGAGCTATTCACATGGAAGAAGTTTGGCCGCAGCAAAGTCCTCGTCCTATTTGGTGGGCCCGGAGAGCACCATGAACTGGCCGTTTCGTCTGTGTCCAAGGTTACAGTTCTCGAGGGATCAAAATCTAGCATCACTTCTAAGAAGGTTGGAGGTAGCATGGTGGTGGCCTGGGACGTTGAACTCACGCGTCGCATCGTTCAAGTCGGTGATTTGACAGTGTTCCTTCTTGGTGAGTCAATCAGATTACCTCATTCTCTTGTTACTCAAGCTCCTTGAGATGTTCTCAAACTGACTGAGTCTCTCTTTTTTCTCTAAAAGATCGGAACTCGGCCTACAACTACTGGGTACCGCAGCTGGGCGATGGAAAGACCACCCCCTACGCCAACGCAAAGACGATCGCTGAATCTGTCATCGTCAAAGCTGGCTATCTGGTCAGAACGGCCCACATGCAGGGCTCCAACCTCCACATTACTGCTGACTTCAACGCTACCACGCCCATAGAAGTGATCGGAGCCCCCTCTGGCGCAAAGGGTCTTTTCATCAATGGCAAAAAGGCTCAAGTGACTGTGGATACGAATGGAATCTGGAGCACAGAAGTCAAATACCATGCTCCCAAGTTCACCCTCCCCAGTCTGCCAGACCTAGATTGGAAGTACCTAGATACTCTCCCAGAGGCACAGGCTGACTACGATGATTCCGCGTGGCCCAAGGCAGATCGCCCAACCCAGAACTCCATGCACCCACTACAGACCCCGACCTCACTCTACGGCTCCGACTATGGCTTCAACGCGGGCTACCTCGTCTTCCGCGGCCATTTCATCGCTAACGGCCAGGAGAGTGTCTTCCACATCCAGACAACTGGTGGTGCAGCCTTTGGCAGCTCCGTTTGGCTATCAGGAGAATATCTCGGATCCTGGACGGGCCTCAACGCGTACGCTGACTACAACTCTACGTATAGCGTGCCATCCCTCAAGGCTGGTAAAAGTTATGTCTTTACCGTCGTGGTGGACAACCTCGGCATGAATGGCAACTGGGTGGTCGGTCAAGATGACATGAAATCTCCACGCGGAATCCTTACCTACAATCTAGATGGCCACAAGGCCTCCGATATCACCTGGAAGCTCACGGGCAACTTCCTCGGCGAGGATTACCCGGATAAGACCCGTGGACCTCTCAACGAGGGTGGCCTCTACGCCGAACGCCACGGCTACCATCAGCCTTACCCGCCCAGCCAGCGATGGAAGTCCGCAAGTCCACTCGACGGACTCACGGGAGCGGGCATTGGCTTCTACACTGCGTCCTTCGACTTGGATATTCCGAAAGGGTGGGATGTCCCATTGACCTTCAACCTGGCGAATACAACAGTGCCAGCTCCGGCGTATCGGGTGCAGCTCTACGTTAACGGATGGCAATTCGGAAAGTACATCAATACGATCGGACCGCAGACGCAATACCCGGTCCCTGAAGGTGTTCTGAACTACCAGGGTAAGAACTGGGTTGCGGTGACTATTTGGGCGCAGGAGGAATCGGGAGCGAAATTGGAGCGCTTCGAGTTGACACATACGACACCCGTACAGACAACTTTGGAGGTAAAGGCAGTTGGACAGCCACGGTATCAACCACGGAGAGGGGTGTATTAGATGTTTTTAGGGCAAATTTTTTTTTTTTTAAAAAAATTATGTTTTCTTTTTGAATTATGAAAATCAAAACAAAATAAATAAAAAATCCAATTGTTTGACGTTGAGTCAATAATAACAATGGGGAACTTTTAACAGGAACAAGTAGGGTCATTTAAATGGGATGATGATCCCTGATTGATCCCAGCCCATTTCACCAGCCACCGATTATCTGAAGTTTCCCCCCCTCATAACTACTCCGTCACTCCCCATCCCCATTATGTTGACTAAAATCCCATTATACGGAGGAGAAAGAAAGAGGAAAAGAGAAGAAAAGAGGGGAAAAAAAAGAAAAAAGAAAAATTAATACATCATCTTTCCACTCACTCTTTTTAACTCGATAATATTATTTATTACCTCTTCTCTCTCTCTTTCTATCTACCACCCTCAACTAGGTATATATACACCACCAACATTACCACCACCAAATATTCTCTCCACCTCGGACACATTCCTACATTCCTACCAACCAACCAACCACCATTTAAAAAAAAAAAAAAGAAAAGGAAAAGAAAGAATGCCCCCACCATACCACCTACTAAACACCGACCCCCCCCGGTCCACCCCCCAAACCAAACGCGACACAGAATACATCACAGGCTCCATCTCCATCCCCTCAACCTACGGCCACGAAACGACATCTCCGTCCCCAGGCGTCGTCGCCGGAATCGTCCTAGGCAGTGTAGCCGGGTTCCTCTTCCTCCTCTACCTCCTCTACCTAGCCCTCACATCAGGCCGACGATTCGGATCCGAAACGCTCCCATCGATATCGATGTCGACAGCGACGCCGTCCGAGATCGTGGATGTGGGGATTGGAGTGGTGCGCGGGAGACATAGTCGACATGCTGCTGCTGCTCATCGTCATCGACGGGCGGGGGGGACGTTATCTGCTTCGTCGCGGAGTGCGAGTCGGAGCCATAGGGGTGGGCGGAGAGCGCAGGTGATTGTGGAGGAGGAGATGGATCGTACGACGACGGATTATGATGATGATGATGGGGATGTGGTTGAGGTGGTTGAGGAACATAGTACGGTGGAGGGAAGTGATTTAGATCCTAGGGTTAGGAGGGTTGATCCGTTGGCATATGGTGGGGTGGGGAGTGAGTTTAGTTCGAGGACTTGATGATGATGATGATGATACCTTAATATCTCCTCATTGACTTTGTTCATTCATTCATTCTATGTGAGCTGGGAGGGAGGGATTTATGATCTATAATGCGGATATGATCATGTCGTTTATTATTCTCTCTATCATTATGATTTTATTATTATATATGTCTATTATTAGTTGTCGATGAAGGTTATGAGAATGAGTTAATGGATAATGAATCAACTTTTTCCTTTTAACTAGACTCTTTTTTTTTTTTTTTTTGGCTTCTTGGGGTCAAGGATATCATCATGAAGTAATAGATAGTAGTACCTATTATCGTATTTCAACTCAACTCAAAGCGGGAGTACCGGCGCAAAAGCTGAAGCTGAAAAACAGATACTTAGGGTGGAAAGAATTATGAAAAAGAGCAGAAATAGCAAACAAAAAGGAATGACTGAATTCCGCATAATAATGCGATAATGCATATGAAAATAAACCCAAGCTCCAATTGCCTAGCGCCCCCTCAAACAAATACAAGAGGAAAAGAAGAGAGGAAAGGAGAAAAACCTCAAACCGAATAAGTATCCATATAACCCCATAATCACGTCTTCTCAACAGGAAAGAAGAGAACTGTCGAATCAAAAAGAGAGAGAGAGAGAGGAAAGGCAATTAAAAAAAAAAAAAAAAAAAAGGTTGACGTGGAAACCAGAATTAGAAAAGAATATCCAAACAGCAGCAACAAGCCAGCGCAGCGAGAATACCGGCGCAAATACCACCACCACTAGAGCCCCGATCACCGCCACCACCTCCAGCATAATATCCCTGTTGTGGTGGCTGTTGTGGCGGATAACCTTGTTGCGGATAATACATAGGTTGTTGTTGTTGACCTGGCGGCGGGCCATATCCTTGTGGCGGAGGACCGTAATTGCCTTGCTGTGGGTAGCCACTTTGTCCATAGTAATCTTGGGCTGTACCAGCGCCGCCTGGAGGAGGAGGGGAGCCTGGGTGGTTGTAGTTGCCGTAAGCGCCGTCGTGGACGGGGGCTGGGTAGGAGGGAGGGGGACCGTCCTATATCGAGGTGTTAATCTTCTTGCGACTTATTGGATGAGAAAAAGGGGGGAGGGGAAACACATACGGGTTTAGAGTAGGACATTGTTGCTCTTGGGTTGAACAGTAGAGAGTAGAGAGAAAGGAAAGAAAGGACCGCAGCGAATCTTAATAGTAATTAATGGGGATGACGGATGGAATGAATCGAATCGTGGTTAAGAGGTGACAGAAAGGGCGTTAAAGTTAGCCGGTAGAATCCGTAGTCAGTCTTGGTAGAGAGGGGGGGGGGGGGGGGGGGAGAAGGAGTTCGAGGTTCTATTCTGCGCGCGGTGTCGATGGGTTATGGAATGAATGGTCAAGGAGGAGAAAGAAGAAGATGGAAAAGAGAGAGAGAGAGAGAAGAAAGGAAAGAGAAAGGGAGATAGAGATGGAGGTTTTGATGAAGACGAAGGAAAGTCGATCTTGAAGCACCAAAAGCAAAGACTTGGCGCCAGGCCTAGGCAACGTAATTATGAACTTTTTTTTTTCCTTTCTGCTATCCGGATTCCAGACTTTTCCTCACAAACCCGGGCTTTCTTACTTGTCGCACATGCAGTATCTCCGAATCAGAAGACTAGAATAAGTTCATTAAGCGCCCTAAGTGGCTCAGTCATCGCGTCATAGCTCTGCACAGCCCCCCGGCAGCCCAGGACGAACCCGCGGCTATAGTTAGTATACAATGTTAGGTAACTACCTACAATGGAGTCATCTCGTGACATTCTTTGAACCACGTTGTCCAACTCTTTTCTTCTGCATCTTCTAAAAAGCGCCTCTCTTGACCTGGTCCATTGGCAAGTAACCACAACAGGTTATTATGGTTTAAAGCTAAAAACACTGGGGGAAGTTGTCAGCACCAACTACTTATCAAGCTGTAATTTGTACATCTACTCCGTCCTGATACAAAACCATACAAATCCAGCAGCTATCTTTACTAGGGTTATCTATTTGCAGTAGAGCTGTATTTTCCATACTATGTAGCTCAACTGTAATAAATTTCAATCATACATTCATGGATGCACGCAATCGATTGACCTTTATATTCTCCTTGTATGAGAAGGCTTTCATTCATCATCAGGCACGACATATACACGACAGAAATATAGTATATAACGTCAATGCTGACCTACAGCACCGCTTTTCCAACCATATCGTTACTTACAACGGATGAAATCAAATCGCTAAACAGTCCGTGCTTTTTATATTCCCACCAAAGACCAGAGAAGAGACAGAGAGGGGAGAAAGAGAGGAGAGGAGAGAAAAGGGGTTGACCGGATATTTTTGGCCCAAAAAAAGGGGGAAATAAAAAAATATAAGGAAAAAAAGTGGATTACAAAGGAAGAAGAAATGAAATAAAGAGAAAGAGAAAAAAAAAAAAATAGAAACAAGAATCAATGCCCTAGAGCGATGGCTGCCATGATATGTCGGGCACAAAAAGGAGGTAAAGGGAAAGGAGAAGCGGAGGGTAATGTAGGATGCATATTGAAGGGGGGGGAGACAAGAAATCAAATTAAATGCTAGACTTTTAGAATGTTCCACAGAATCTAAAACGTCGAGGTATCCGCTGATGGCTGTCAAACTGCTAGAACGAGATATGCACGAGTTCTATGTCAGGGTAGACGAAAGATGCAATGGTCTAGGCCTTCTACTCAAGAGTAGCCTTCTGGAGCTCTTCAGCCACTTCCGTTGCGGCCTCTTTCGCCTCGCCGTTGCCATTGGTCTGGGTGGCGGCGCTCTCTTCCGCCTCTAGACGGGCAATTTCTTCCTTGGCCTTGTTGATGTTCTATTACCAGTCAGTATTTTCTAGCTATGGTGACGAAAAATATCGAAAAAAAAAAAAAAAATAAAAATATAAAAAACTTTGGACTCACCTCCTCGGTCTTGGCGGCCTGGTTCTTCTTCCATTCCGTAATCTTAGCGGCCAGCTTCTCCACCACAGCCGGCACATCGGTTTGGGTCATTGGGGGATCAATCTTGACCTTGGCAAAGTCTTCAATGATACCGACGTTCATGTTGAACTTGGTCTCGGTCGGAGTACCGGGCGCAGGGCTGCCGTTGGCACTGCCCTTCTTACCCTTCTTACCCTTCTTTCCACCAGTACCAACAAAGTAATCATCCTCCTCCTTCTTCAGGACCTTCATACCCTTGATGCCCGAGTCGTCGACGGTACGGCCGATCTCCGCGCGGAAGCTGGAGGACTGATCCTTCTTGTCATCCAAACCGAGAGCAGCAAAATCGTAGGCGGGGTTGAAGTGACGGATTAGACCCTGAGCGATCAGGATCTCATCGGTGTAAGCAAGACGGGAGGCCTCCTCCAGCTTCTTGTCGGCGATCTTCTTCTTCTTCTCCCGCTCAAAGGCCTCGCGCTGGGCCTTTTGCTTCTCACGACGGATCCTCCAGGCCTCATCCTCGTATTCCTTGTAAGCTTTGCGGGCCTTGTAGTAGTTGTCCTTCACCTCACGGATGGCGGTCCACTTCTTTTGCTGCTCCGCATGAAGCTTGGTGCGCTCATCGCGGAGCGAGTTGAGGTTCTTGAAAGCGCTGTCCTGATCGGCCTTGATGCTGTCCAACTCCTTCTGGATCTCAGTGTACTTGTCGCTAAGGGCCTTGGCCTCAGGGTTATCGAGGGTCTTTTTGAGAGTAGAGATCTGGGTCTTCAGGTCGTTAATGGCCTTCTGGGCTTCTTCCAGGCTGGCGAAGTTCTTGCGCTGCTTGCGCATGTTGGAGATATCGGACAGGACCTTCTTCTCATCAACCAGACGCATAGTACCGGAGTCGACCTGTTTTTCCAGGCGGTCAATTTCGCGATCCAGCTCCTCGACATTCTTGAAGGACATGCGGGTGCGTGAATTGTTTTGTTCCACAATGCGGGCCTTCAGTGTGGCGTCGAGGGCATTGATCTTTTCCTGGGTGCTGGACCTTGAAGCCTTGAAACCCTGCTGCTTCTGACGGATGGAAGAAAGCTCAGCACGGAGTTCCTGCTGTTTCTTGGCAACAGGCGAATCCTGGTTGTTGGGTTTGGCTGTCTCGATCTTGGCCTTGATTTGGTTCTGGTAGAGGTTAGACCCGCACCGTCGAAATATATCGAACATGAAAGATCACACTAGACTCTCAGTCTGGCCAATGGTTGTAAAGACACAAAATAAGATGCAAAAACAATACAATAATAAAGAACAATAGGGGAAATAATAGTAGAGAAAAACTCGAATGTGCAATTCGTGTGTGATCAAAACAAAGCCTATGTAAACAAATCATCTCATAATAGGAACTCACTCACCAATTTCTCCTGAACAGCAGCATGCTCCTTTTCTGCCTCCGCGAGACTGGCCTTGAAAGTCTCCTCATTGGGCTTGGTAGGGCGGACGTTTTGCTCCGCGATCGGAGCGGACTTGACAGCAGCGGTAGCCATCTCGTTATTTTGTATTTTTGTTTTTTTTTTTCTTTTTTTTGGCGGGGGAGAAAGAAAGAGGAGAAATGGAGGGGAGGGGGGAGGGGGAGGGTTCAATTAGGGAGAAACAGGGAGACTGAGCGAATCAATCACCTAAATGAGAACCCAAAGGGGAGAAGAGAGTGCAATGGAGCAAGGAGTAAAGCAAACCAAAGATGAGAGAGAGAGGAGAGAGGAGAGAGAGCGAGGCACAGGGGAGAAAAGGGACTAAAAGGGAAAGGAAACGTTTTCCCAGTCTGGCCTTTTCCACTGGTTTCTGTCGTGTAAGGTAATAACAATAGTACCATTACCTAGATATATTACCAAGTACCTAAATACCTCATGGAAAGACCTACTTGGGCACAACTTAGGCTGGGCTGTTCTGTTCTGTTCTGTCATAAAAAAAACCAGCCAACCAAATCAGTTGCTTTGGCGGCGCTTAACCTTGGGTCGTCGCCTCAGGCCTGTCGGCTCTTTAGCGCTTGTCGCCGATTTTTCGAGAAAGCTTTGCATCACTTTCCAACAGCTCTCTTCCTCTCTCCCTCTCTCCCCCCTCCAAGACTGTCGCTCAATTGACTATAGCCTCCTCTGTATCGTCCTTTCGTTCGTTTTCTCTCTCTTTATTCATCCCTCGGATTGCCCTTCTACGCCCCCCACCCCAGCCATGGATGAGGAATACTCTTCCTTTTCTGTCGACGCCGACCGCGAAGTCACTCGACTATGGCGCACATGGAGGACCGTATTTGAGATGCTACAGGATCGCGTACGATGAAACTATTTTAGCCCTCTACCAATATCTAGTCACATCAACTAATAAGATCTGTGGGGTTGGGGACACAGGGCTACGAAGTGACAGAAGAAGAAGTGCAAATCCCATTGGAAGAATTCCGCCAGAAATACTCGGACGAAATGGGACGACCAGAGTGCGCTCTCCCTTACTCCCCCCTCACCCTTCATATAACGTTTTAAGAAGAAAATGGAAACTAAAATACACCAAACGGTAAAAAAAAAAAAGTCGAAACAAAATGAAAATCCAAGCTCGTCCCACCGAAGCCATGCAAGCCAAATACACACCCCTCAAGACCTCCTCCAATCCCAACCCACAACCTGACTGCGGTACCATATACATCGAATTCTGCCCAGACGACACAGGCGTCGGTACGAAGCAGGTCCGAACATTCAACCACTTCGTGGATGAGGGCAACTTCCACACGGGCGTCTTTATCACCAAGACTCCTATCTCTCCTTCCGCCGTGCGTCTCTTAAACGGCGTTCCCGGTCGTATTTGCGAACACTTCCAGGAGCAAGATCTCCTCGTCAACATCACACGCCACGAACTCGTCCCGAAACATGTTCTTCTAAGCGCCGAGGAGAAGTCCAAGCTGTTGCAACGCTATCGGTTGAAGGAATCGCAGTTGCCCCGCATTCAGGTGTCGGATCCCGTTGCGCGGTATTTGGGGTTGAGGAGAGGGCAGGTCGTCAAGATCATAAGGAAGAGTGAGACGGCTGGGCGATACGCCAGTTATCGGTGGGTTATTTAATTGTGTCGCCTAGTTCTCAGGAATAGGCTTTCAAAATTTTCCTCCCACTTCTCCCACGATCTTCCTCTCTCTTTTCTTTCCTCAAGGGATACAGGATCCCAAAAAGAGAATGAAGGGGGGTATATTTTTCCGTCCTTCGCCCTTCCTGTTCTTATCCCAGGTTGATGTCAGTTCCTGACGGTAGAGGACGGAGACTTATAACCCCCCCCTTTCGCTATCCCTTGAACACAGGAGGGAAAAGAAAGAGGAAGAGAGTGGAAAGAGCGAGAAGAGAGCAAGTGAAGGGAAGAACGGGGAAACAACAACTAAAAAAAGTAAAAGAAAGACACAATGTCCTAGGCATTATGGGCAGCATGGCGTAATGGCGAAAACTATTTGTTTACAGGTGGTGTATGTATTTTTGTATTTTTCATTTTTCTTGTCCTCTTTATTATTTTACCTTTTCCTTGTTATGCCAATTCATTATTGATGATGGAGTCGCAAACACATATCCCTACCTACTGTACAATTTTATTTTCTCTTTCTTTCTTTCTTTCCCCCTTCTCTGGGATAATAAAGTCCGGGTACATTTTCCCATATTTTTTTTTTTTTTTTACTCGTGTGTTTGTGTAGAGCTCAAGATATATTGAGGAAGTAACAATAATGCCTACACAGTGATCTAGTTCTTGTGGTCAGATAAAGGCAAGGATATATTTACTCCAGAGTCATTAATCCAGTCGTTTGTGATTCACCTATCTATCAGGTCATGTTTATCAGTGTTATATGCTATCATGAAGGTATTTCCATGTCCATCTCAAAATTCAGCGTACATGACGAAGACGAATAGACAAAGAAAAAAAAGAGACAAAAGGAGAAGATAAAAAGAAAAATATAACACCTATACGCCATCGCTAATTTAAGTCCAAAACAAAAGATTAAAAAAAAAGGGTAATAATAGAGTTGGCTGGGTTGGAGGAAATGGTCAAAACCTAGAACCAATTTTATCGTACATGGGTAATCCGTGTATGAAATTAGACCAAAAGGAAACAAAAAGGGGAAGGGAATAATGTAAAAAGAATTTTATAGATCCCTCGAAAGTAGTCCGCCGACATCCTGTAATTCGACATCATCGGCATCTTCGGGGATTGGCATCGAAGCCCCCGAATATGTACGATGGGAGGATGCTGGGGAGTCTGGGGAATCACTAAAATGGACGCTAGAATTCCGCCGACGCCCTCCTTGAGAACTCCGACGAAGACCGCCGGGGCGAGGGGGGTTAAGGAAGGGCGCTGGCATAGATTGAGGGTGAAGAGCACTAGGGCGAGGGGTAGAAAGCAGGCCTCCAACATCCTGAAGGATAGGCCCGCTATCTAGACTATGATCGGCATTAAGGTGTGATAATTCGAAATCCTGGCCCTGTGGCTGGATAGTATTGGAATGTGGGGAGTTATCATGGCCAGTGGGGGGAGGGGTAGGTCGGTCCAGAAGGCCGCCGACATCGAACATTGGGACATTGTCAGGTAATGCCATAAGGCCGTCCTCCAATATAGGGCGAGCTGTCCTTGTCGTATGGATGTAGTCATGCGGGCTGACTTTGAGGTCTAGACTGTTAGTCGTCGATGTCTGATCGTCGTCCAGATCAGTTGCCTGTCGACTGAAAGACCAGTCTGGATCCACACCCCCCGTGCAGCTGGGAAAGGACGGATAAGGAGCAGCTGCAGGCGCTGGTCGGGGCTCGACAGGCTCGGTGTAGTGTAATTTGGGGTCTAGTCGCATCCCCAAGTCGCGGGCAAGGTCAGAGTCGCTTCCCCATTGGTGATGCGTGATGGTTGCACGACGTGTGGAACTATGATCTAAGCTTTCACTGACTGAGGCGGACCCTATCGCCTTCTTGTACTTGAGCTTCTTCACGCCTCTATCTCTAACGAAGGAGCTGATAACGACTACATTTGAGACGGCCGTAGCAGCTAGGATTTCCAGCGAAGCGAGAAGCGATCGATATTGCTGGGAGCCTTTGTGTTGGATAACTGCTGGTACTCGGTAACATGTAATCCCGACCAGGATCAAAGAAAGGGCAAAAAGAGCGACAAGAGATGCTTTGCGTTTTGCTGGCATATTGGACATCATGACTAGGGGGATCGGAAAGGCGACGAGCAGGAGATCAGTGATCACATCGCATGCCCCCATGGTAATCAGGTTGGCATATCCAGAGCGACACTTCGGACCTGGATCCGGGACGACCTGCCAGAGATGGTTGAAAGGCTGACATTCAGTGAGTGTCGCAATGACGACCGCAACCAAGGTTGAGGCTAGGAAATAGTAGAGACAGGTTAAAAATATCTTGATTGACCGTCGCCAGATCATTCCTGCAACCCGGTGAAGGAACTCGCATACTGTGAGCTTGGCTGCCCAGATGCTGCCAGATTGAAGGGGAAAAGAAGAAAATAATGGTTAGACCTCTTATACCTCGGTACACCAAAAAAAATCGGGAGAGAAGAAATTCTTACAAGATGGCATAGAAAATACGGGACGCGAGAACCAATTTGCTTCCAATGATCCGATGTCGAATATCTTCGTCGGACAAGCCGTCAGTCTTAGTATTGTTGGTTCCCCAAATTAAAATGACGTGCACACAAGCCATGCGAGCCAGTAGAGGGATGATGCTCGCTATCATCACCTTATCTTCCCGGAAGAAACGTTCGATGCGGACATAGCGGCCGAAGGTTCGAGTCACAATGATCGCAAGCGACACTCCGGTGGCCCACCAGCTCACCAGGAGCGTCGGATTATCATCCAGCCTGGTTCGAATATCTGGAGGAATGGAAGAATACAGGCCGCGTGGTTCTAGCATTAGTTGTCCACTCATGGCGGCGGGTGAACCGCCCCAAAAAGGAGGGGCCAGTGGTGAGGCAGGCACGAAAGACTGTTATTTGTGGTTTCGAGTTCTCCTTGTACGCAGGTTTAGATGAACTCCCACAGCGATGTCGATAATAAGAATAATGGTGAAAAGCTCTTTCTGAAGATCGTCACATTATTGTTCATAACGACAGAGTGTATAGGAGGGGCACGTGCTTAATATGTGTGGGGAAAAGATCAGGCTTAGAGATAACGGAGAATATACAAAGAGTGACGATCTCTTCATGAAAAATAAGATATAAAAAGGGAAGCGTAAAAATTGGAAAATTAAGGGCAAAAAGGGAAAAAAAAAAGGGTCGGGAAGGATGAGACCGATGAACTACCGTAGGGTTTTAATAGTGAATAATCAGAAATCCGGGACGGCCTTGTGGTATAAGTAATTAAAAAATGAATAAGAATAAAAAAAAAATGATAGTAATAATAATAATCCTGGAAAGTGGGCCAAGATAAGATGATCCCAAAATAGGCAGCTGGCCTCTTGAGCCTTATTCTTCACTGGGGAAGAGGAGAACTAATCAGACTAGGGCAAATTCACCGCTGTTGTGACGTTGAAGGACCGCCAGAGTGGCCCATCCGATCAGGTACGCTGTTTTGCCACGAGAAAAAAAAAAAAAAAGAAATGGAAAAGAGGGAGAAAGAGAGAGGGAGAGAGGGAGGGAGTGGAGTATGAGGAAGTAAAGAGATAGAAGAAAGTAGCAGCTCCGTCCGCTCACCCGGTACCGGAAATGGGGCTGATCACTTAGGTATAGTTCACTCACACCTGGGGGATGATGTGAAGAAAGATGGAGGAAGGGCGAAGAAAAAGAAGAAGTAGAAAGGCTACCATCACAATCATAGAAATAATTATGGCCCCCTCGTCCTGGAGAAGATGGGTTCGCACGCATACACACAAATAGGGAACTTTGTACAAAATAAAAATAATAGCTCAAAAGTAAGAGAGGGAGAGTATTAACCAGTAATAATCAGGTCCCATTATTGTTACCAACACCTATTATTATTTGTTGTTTGATTTTATTTTCTTTATTTATTTTTCAGCCATGACGTTCAGCCGCGATAGCCTGTCATATCCCCAAGCAGCAGATCCAGGCTGGTGGAAAGACAGGTAGCGAGAAAGGATACTAGAGCGACACAGATAACCTGGACTACCGGGAAGCGCCATTTTCCGCAAGGAATTGGTCCCCTAGAGGAAGTCGGTGGACGAATAACGTGGGCGGGACGATACGGTGGCGGAGGCGACGAGACTCGATGGGATCATTGGATGGGGATAGACAAAGATAGGCAAGAGTGGTTGGTAATAAGAAACGAGTCGGAGCTTACCACTAGGTAGGTAGGTATGTACTCTGTACTGTAGAGGCAGTTATTAGTGAGTGAGTGACTATTAGCTTCCTCACTGGTTCTCTACTGGTTAACTAACTTCTACTTACTACAACGTACTGAGTTCCTAACAGTCGCAGGTATTGGTACACAGTAGGTCCCCCAAATTAGTTGGATTCCCAGTAATCAGCATCACTAAACAATGTCTTGATAGGATGGGGTAGACTAGCCTAGAACCCCTCTTTCTCCTCACCCACCCCCCCTTAATGATGATATATTTTCATGCTGCTGTTCTCTTTATCTCGAACGAAGACAAATGACTCGTGGGGGAAGACCGTTAGGAGTTCGGTAAAATTTACCATATTTTCTTTTCTTTATCAGGAGCTTTACTTTCGTTGGGACAATTTGCTTTTGGTTTAACCATGGAAATGTCACATTAATATCGTTGTCAACCCATGGTTAGTCTTCAGGAGAATTAAATGGTTATAGATAATTTCCACATACAGAGAAAACTCATTCTATCCTCCACCTCTCGACAATGATGATACAATAAAAACAACCATAGAGTAGTGAACCACCAACGATCAAAATCATAATAAAGAGATTGATTCCCTTTTGGAATGGCGCCACCCCCAATGTGACTTAAGTTAAGTTACTAGAGAGTCGTCTTAGGTGCTTGGCAAAATGGTCCCTCCCCCATTTAGGCAATCCCACACGGGATCATTCATCAGTCTGTCACCCCTCGTTTACCTTTAATTTGAACATAAGGTAATTAATATAATCATAATGATATAATGCTTACCTAGGTAGTTACCAAGCGGTTGCTGATCAGATGTCACCACTCGAGCATTTGCCTGAGGATAAGAAAGTAACCTTGTTTTAATCTTCGGTTACTTGTGACTTCCCCTGATCCTGATAATTACCATCTGGAGAGCTAGTTAACTCCCTACACTAGGGTAGGTACCTTAGCTATCTACTATGATGATGATGATGATGATGATGATGATGATGATGATGATGATGGTTTGCATGTGACTGCCCTGTCGGTTAAAAAATAAAAAGAAAAAAAAAATAAATAAAAAAAGCTATTAATGCTATTGCTACCTAATATAAACAAACCACTTACCATATAACACGAGGTTAAAAAAGAAAAGAAAAACTCAAGCCATGCCATAGCCATCTTTCAGCCCGAGCTTAGGCTTTTTGTGTTTGTCTTGTACTTATGCCGTGAAATAAAACTACCTTCCTTGAGGCAATATGTTTTTGAATAATATATATATTTATTACGGTACCACCAGTTAATTTGTGGGAAAGTAGAATGAATGCCGTCAACCCTCTAGGTTCAAGGATTTCTTATTGGAGGAATAAACTTGCCCTAACTTTATTTTTTTGTCGCCGTCCAAAGAAAATCTATAATAGAACAATGAGCGATATATATAGCTGACGGGACAATGACTGTAGCTGTAAATGTATGTATGTATGTATGTATATACATACAGGCCTATAATGCCACCCAAGCCAGTCGCTCGCCCTTCAGCCCTTGCTTCATCATGTCGATCACAGCCACTCTCATTCTACCTCTGTACATACAATGATCCCAGCAGGTCACGCACTGTACAATGTGCCCGTGTCCGTGTCCGTGCTCATGCTCGTGCCTGTGCCCATGCTAGTGTGGGCGGGTAAAAGATGAGGGCTGAGAAGGGTACCTGGATAATGAGGCCGCCACTTATTATTATTCACTGCTTATTTATTTTTTATTTTCTTACTGTGCTTTATCGAGTGTAGGTACCTTTACCTAGGTAGGTAGGTAGGTAGGTAGGTTGGTAATGGTAAGCGGAAACTATAACCGTAAAGTAACCTATGTACATACTTAGGTACTGTACCTGGCTGTGCGCTCAGTTTAATTGCCCTAGAAGAACCCAAGGCAATCTTCGCTCGCTCACATGACCTTATTATATTTCTTGATCCATGTAAATACTAAACAGAGCCGTACATACTTCATACTTTGGGGGCGTTGTCGGGCACCATCGAAGGTGGAGGCGATGGACTCTCGGCAACGATTAGGATTCTTTCTTTCTTTCTTTCTTTCTTTCTCCTCCCAAGAGTTAAAAAGGCCCTTGCGCCTTTTTTTTTTTTTTTTTTTTCTTTTCCCGCGAGTTTGGCTCTTTAGTGTGAGGTTCTAATTGACCACGAAGCATTTTTAGCCCTAATACAGTTGGTAATCAAGAGCTCTATATAAGGGGTTAGATAGACAGTCTACTTGAAAGTCGATTCATGCTGGAACCTTAAAGGCACTTACCTACCTACCTAGGGTAGTTACAGTACCCAAGTACAAAGCTGTTTAGTTGATCGGTGAGAGCTACTATCGAATATATCAGTAAAGTCGGTTGGGAGTTTGGCTATTGGCTAGGTAGGTATTTAGCTCTGTGAAGCAAAAGCTCGCATAAATCCTTTTAATTTTTTTTTATATAAATAAATTAATAAATTATTAATAGTGATAATGATAATAATAATAATAATAATAATAATAATAATAATAAAACAAGATATGTGGCTTGCTTGCTTGTCTACCCTCTGGCTCATGATCGGCTGTATAATAGACCTTTTATACCTGTACCCAAGCTTATCTGCGGTGAGATAGGTACTAAGATTAGTAGGGAATTAGTTGGTTAATTCGCATTCCTAGAGAAAAAAAGCGAATAGGGAAGGTATGTAGATTAGAAGAAGGTCAGTCAGTGTGGTAAACTAAATCCTACATGGATTTGATTCGTCTTATAAAAGGAAAGGAAAATTCGATTATAGCCTAGGGTAGCACATTGTTTTCAGGTTCTCTTCATTACCCCACTCAGAATTAGGAGGTATGTGGTACTTAGGTAAGATAGGTAGATCTTCTTACTTAGATTGACCGGTAGTGAATTTCTCTCAAATGAAATCTATATATGTATGTACTTAAGCTCCTTCCCCTCTCCAAAGTACGGTACAGAAGGAAATTAGAAGTTGATTGTATCAAGATACTTAATTATGTAATTTCGCCAGTCATAAGGAAAAATGACAGTGGCTAGAGAAAATATTTTCCTTCTCTTTATCTTGTTTTTTTTTTTTATAAAATCACCAATGCCTATATTTGAACCACCAAAAAAAAAACCCCCCCAATTTAACGCCTTCATATGCTGATGTTTTGTAGCCCAGAACGAAAAACCGCTTTCACAATGCCCAGTAATTGAACATTCCCAGAACCTAGGTCGGGAACTCTCTATTCTTGCTTGGGGGAAGAGGAGGAGGAAGAAGAGGAAGACTCTTCAGTAGGATTGCTGGCGTTCTTGCCTGATTTTCGGTACTTTTCTTGCTTCGCCTTCACATATCTCCAGGTGCGACTTATCCCCGCCGTGAATAATCCTTTGACTGACTCAACCGAGCTCGGCCACCGGATGGTCTTAGTGATGGAAGTCTGAATTTCATTTTTGAGGTTCTCATCGCTGGCGATGCGTTGCTCAAAGGGGCCGCCTTGCCTCCGACGGACAAGTTCGGGGTCTTTGTCGTTGCAGTCTTTCATCATTTTGTCAAATTCGGCACGAGGTAGTCCAAAGCGAGCCTGATACTGAAAGTATAGTTTCTCACGGAATGACTCGGGGAGCCGGCGGACCATATTGCCCCGCTTCACCGGATCCATGTCCTGAGAAAGCAGAAGGTTGGCTTCGGGGTCGTCCATCCAGTTCTCCTGAGTACAACGCGGATCGCTGAAGACAACGTTGGGTAGATTCTCGATAAGTGGTGCATAAAGCCACCGGAAATTTGCCATCTGTGAAGAGACGATGTTGTTGACCTTCCGCGGGTCTTCGACCGGTAATGACATGCGAAGGTCACCCATGTAGCTGATCGATGCAATGGTGCTGTAGAGCTGAAACTCGGTAAAATTTTCTGGAAGAAGCAGCAAAGCTACGCGGACAGCTGATAATAAATTCATCTGGTTTGCTAAGCGCACCTTCGGATGGTCCCGAAGGATTTTAACGGGCTTTTGAAGGCGTCCAGCAAGGTATAGCGTTTCCCATTGGCTAAGATCTTTGCATAGGGTATCTATATTCACAACTCCATACTTGATCAATGTGCCATTGACAGTGATGTAGGGGTTAAAATATACCCCTGCTCCGAGTTTATCCTGGACTTGGGAAACCGTGTAGGACCCTAGAGATCCTAAGCCAGAGTAATGGTCCCGATGTTGTGCGAGGTTTAGAGAATGCCAGTGTTGAGAATAAGATACTCCAAAGATGAAGTCGATCATCTTTCCATTACCTTGTTGCATATTCTGGATGGCTGCCGGGGCTGCCGGGTGGCACTGACTCGAGCCCGGGGCACTGCCGTGTTGTTGGAACACTCCAGACCCGTATGCAAAAGCATATCGAATTGGAGCTCGGAATTGCCAAAGTATCTGGCGTAGAGCTTCTTTGAATTCCTGATTGATGATCATGTGTTGGTTAACCCCGAAATCCTTCGAAGGAAGCTCGGAGAATGCGGATATCGCGAGGTTTGGGTTTGCATCCCAGTCACCCGGATCGGAGAATTGGGAGGAAGATGAGAAAGACGCGGACGGTGAAGGCGACGGAAACCCATGGCGAGAGGATGTAGAGTATAACCTAGGGTTTACAGCAGGCAGGATCCGCCGTCTGGAAGACGGTAAGCCATTGTGCGATGGGATAGCGCGGTGGTGAATCGAAAAGGAGCGGAATGAAGCAGGTCTTCGGGAGGGGCAGGCAGAGCGCAAGCGCACATAAGAGCCTAGAGAAGCCGTTGAAAAGAGAGTCTTGGATTGAGGGGGAAAAAACACTAGTTAGCAACTTGTTGAGTGATATATATCCCTCATATACAGAAGGGGAAACGAGAGGGAGGGCCAAAAAAAAAAGAAAAAGGAACAATGGAAGAGATCTCACAGTAGTTTCGCGCATGGTCGCGAGGTGAACGAAGGGAGACATGAAACACTTCTTGGCTCAAACCATGATTTCCCGATTTAAGTCCAAGTGAGAGAAAAGAGGAAGTAGAAAAACAAAGGTCGAATGGGCAGCGCAATAATTATCAGGCCGTTCTCGCTGTGACAATGGGATTATTCATCCGAGATCCAATTGGCATGGAAGAAACGGCTCCTTCGTTACTAAGAGAAGGTCGTACCTAAGAGATCTGACGTACCCGAGGCAGGAAAGTCACGGTCTCGGCTGGAAACGGTCTAGTCGGGAAAAAAAAAACACTCAATTGATCTGTCCAGTCTCAAAATAATTATGCCGCTACTACCTTAGAACAGCAAATGGTCATATATGTCCCTTCAGTGTGAGTTTCTGGACCTTTTCCTATGTGTTAAAATGGGATGTATCAAGGGGATTAAGCCTTATTGGCTTCTAGGCACTTCCCGAAGGCATACCAGTACCCATACGGGGAGGTAGGTACCTTAGTATTGCTACAAGAACCTTGTTTTTCCTTTTTTTTTTTTTTCCTTTCCAGAATTGAGAAGGGGCGGTATCGATAGAAATCTTCTAAGACTACTGTGTCACCTATTTTATACCACAAAAGATACCTAATAGACAGTGTAAAAAGGCCCAGAACGAAAGATCGTCAAGGCCCTAGGCTAGGATCACGTGATACCGTTTCTCCGCCGGCGCGTTTCCTCCGACCCAAACAAATAGAGGCAGGTAAACAACAATAATAATAATCGGTAATACTGGTCCACATCCCTACCAAATCGGACTAATTCTCCCTTCCAACAACCTCGAAAAATCAGTATTAAATAGCCGACCAGTGCTTTGAGATAGCACTGTTCCCAATGCTCTAAATTCCCCTCCACCATGGCCCAGGATATGGAAACATTTGCCGCCCGTCTGGCGACCTTCGATCTTGTCTTGCACCCAGAGACGCGGAGAAACTCCAGCACAAAATCTGCCAAACCCATTTCGTGGCCTCACAATAGACCTTCTCCAGCTGAGGTACGAGCTCAATGTTCCGAGCTAGAGCACAGAAATATACTGATTAGCATATCTGTGTAGTTGGCGCACGCCGGGTTCTTCTACAACCCCTACGAAACAAACCCGGATAATACAACATGTTTTCTCTGTCGACGAGCGCTCGATGGGTGGGAAGAAGATGATAATCCCATCACGGAACATTTGAAGCACACAAAGGATTGCGGATGGGCTATTATGATGGATATCCAGCAACATAGCTCAAACCCTGCTGAAATAGAGGATCCTACAAGCGACAGAATAACACAAGCAAGGCAGGCTACATTTGGGGACTCATGGCCCCACGATGGCAAGCGCGGTTGGGTCTGTCAGTCTGAGAAGGTAATTTCCATCTCAATTATCGATTTGTTTCCTCAGTGCACTTTTCTGACTTTGGTGACAGATGGTTGAGGGCGGCTGGTATTTTTGTCCAAACGAGGAAAGTGTTGATTTAGCCAGCTGCGCTTACTGTAAACTATCTCTCGATGGCTGGGAGCCTAAGGATGACCCATTGTAAGCGCGCTCCAAACCCGCTCCTTCCTTCATTGCCACTAACCCACAATTAGCGACGAACATTATCGTCGATCTACAGATTGTTCATTCTTTGCGTTTGCGAAACCCCCTACCAAAGGAAAAGGCTCGCGCTCGAAAAAGGGGCGTACATCCAAAGCATCTCGCTTGTCAACCCAATCAACCGTCTCCGAGGTTCCTGCGTCAGACATCGAGGACTCCATGGATCAAAGTATACTATCTCAACCAGCAAAAGCCAAGTCAACTAAGAAAGCGCCCAAAGCTAAATCGAAGGGCGCAAAACCTCGCAAAGACGACGCTGGAGAAATTGACAGTCAAATGGATATTGACGAGGTTGAATATTCTCAGCCGGAGCCGTCCAAGCCGAAGCGAGCTACCAGAGGCAAAAAGAGGTCTAGTGTTGATGTGGATAGAGATGATATGAGCATCCTTGAAGGAGAGGCCGTTGAACATCAAGAACCACCCGCCAAAAAGAGAGCTACGAAATCGCGCTCTAGCACCCAACAGCAACAGAGCAGCAACTCTCTTGATGGGGTAACAGAAGCGGCAGAAGACCATGAGGCTATTCCTGATGAGGAACAACAGAAACCGAACCGAGCGACCAAAAAGAAGGCATCTAGTAAAGGACGAAAAGCCTCTGGAGCTTCATCTTCATCTAAAACTACAGCAAAGCCACATGTTCCACGAGACTCTGAACTAGAGGCAGAAATTCAGGCTGGCCTTGAAACCGATGAGCCAGAAACTAGGGAAGCTCACACGGAAGAGAACGAAATAGCCCCACTCAAAGAAACTTCGAAAAAGTCCAAATCTAAGAAGAAGGCCTCAAAGAAAGACCCAGAGATCCTGGACGATGTACCTAGCCATGCTGAAGAGGCAACACGATTTGAAGAGGATCAAGAGCCCGACCAATTCACACATGAGGTAAAAGAGCCGCCAGTTCAACAAAAAAGCAAGTCGAAGAAAAGGGAGGGCAAGCAGGAAAATGAGAAAAGCTTAAAAACCGAGCAAGGAGATGCAGTGATGGAGGGCAGTGCACCACAGGGTGACTCCTTTATTTCAGTGGAGATCATTTCAAGACCACTGGGTCATGACTCTGATCTAGAACAAAGCGACAAGACTAGCAAGAAGAAAATTAAGAAGAAGGCTTCTTCAGAGAAAACAAAAAAATCAAAGAAGGCTGAGAAAAAGTCTGGAGAATCCCGGGATGAGACCAAGGACAGCCCTAAGATTCAACCATCTCAAGAAGCCCAGGTGGGTACTCCAGAGCCAAACCTGCAAGAAGAACTGCAAGAACAAGATTTGGAGCAAAGTTCCAATCGCCGAAGGTCTTCCAGGGTGCCTCCAAAGACAGCTGAAAGATATAGTGATATTCCTCAAGAGAAGCAATTAGCCAAGTCTCTGGCTGAATCGCGAGAATTAGACCATCATCAGTCTTCGGAGGACACCAAACATGCAATGCAGCGGGCAGGAACAGTCTCTCCCCTTCCCCCACCATCCAGGGGCACACCTTCTCTTTCGCCACAATCTTCCGATGCTGAAAACCAGCCACCATCATTAAAGCCCACCGCCCCACGGCCTCAGATGACCTCGCCCTCCAAACAGGTCCGAATTCCCCTAGCAATCAGTACACCATCCCCCTCAAAACAGAATGCGCAGCCAGGGAAACTCCGGACCTCTCATCCATGGGCCCCGATTGACATTGACGATATCATTTTAGCAGGAGCTGGCGACAAGGAGAACATCGACCTTCGCGCTACGTTCAGTAATATGAAAGGAGAATTAACAAGCCCGGAGAAGAAGATGAGTGTCCAGGAGTGGATAATGTGGAATGCCAAGAATGGCGAGGAACGACTCAAGCGAGAATGCGAAAGATTAGTCGGCCAGTTTGAGAGGGAGGGGGCACGTGCTATGCGGGCTCTAGAAGGTGTCGAGTGCATTGACTGAGAGGGATGGATGATATAGGCGCATCACATTAGGAGTATTTTGGGATTTGGGGGGGGCTTTTGGGTCATGGGCGTTTGATGATTAAGGTTATCTATGGTGTTATTGAATGACTTTTAGTACATTTGACATAATTTTGCCTGGAACAAGCACCAGGGCATATAAGAACACTTGTTTACATTCATTCCTTTTTTCCGTATCCGATTCCAATGTGATAAACCCATAATAATTTCAAAAATGCAAATGTGACCACCGCCAACGCCAGGGTATATCTGAAGTAGAGGAAGGGGAGAGAGAGAGAGAGAGGGAGGGAGAGAGATTGCTTTCACAGCTATGCAATGATTCCCAACCGACCTTCCCAGCTGTCCTCCTGCTTGATCGCATTATCGCCTCCTTTGCGACGTTTCTCGTTGCGCTTCCTCCTCTTCTCCTCTCTCTCCTTGGCATCTACCTCTTCCCTCTCCTTAAGCCGCTGTCCGAGGTCCAACTGCCATGCCCGTCGTTCCTCCTCCTCCCGGACACGTTTCTGGTGCGCCAGCATCCGCAGCCTCTGTCGCACATCCTCCACCGTCGCCCGGACCACCTCGCCGCTCTGCCCGGTGGCAATCAGATGTTGTTTGCTATTGTAATGCTCCACGAGCTGCAGGTTATCCTTGTAGGTCAAGTCGCAGTCTGGACAGTAGAAGCCGGCGCCTCGACCCCGTCTGCCCACCGCCGACGCAGCGGAGACGATCGTCGTCTTCCCAACCATGGAGGCGACATCGAGACGTTCTTTGCGAGCGGTGGTAGCCTCGAGGGAGCTATAATCTATGGGGGCATGCCATTTTTTCCCTAGCAATTTGGCCTCATACCGAGCTTTGGATTCTTCCCGCCGTTTGGCGTCCTCGTCGGCAGCCTTTTTGGCATATTCTTCTCGGTCCCAGGTTTTGCGGAAGTCGGTGTCGGAGGAGGGGGTGCCGTAGGCGGATTTTTTGGTGGACATTGTGTGTGTGTGTGTGTGTGTGTGTGTGTGTGTGTGTGTGTGTGTGTGTGTGTGTGTGTGTGTGTGTGTGTGGGTGGGTGGCTTGTTTCTTGTTTAATGTTTGTCTTTTAAGTAGTATAATAAGTTTGCGTGACTTTGTTAATTAAGAAATCTTTAATGATTAGGTAGGTAAGGTATGGTACGGTACGGTGAGGTGATAGTTAGTTGGTTACCTCAGTGAGCTTATCGTCACCTGGAGTGGGGTTTGTTCAGTTTGATTGGTTTACACTGTTTGCTTTGTAGTGCCTTGTTCTCCACTCTCCTCCTCCGTCCCCAGGCATCTTTGCTTTTTCCGGTGTCTCGCATCTTCTCCTAAGTCTCATGAAGCAGCAAATAAGAAGCTCGAGTCCGGTAACTCCTGCTTCAACTTACACCACCCCATGGCCTTATCATACACGCTGTCGTGGCTGATCGAGCTGAGGATTTCTCGATTTTCTGCGACTGTATGTTGACGATCGTTGAGTCTTTTCCCTCTGGGTGAAACATGACACCCCAAGGTCATCGCTTTCATCATCACTTTTTTTGTTTTTTGGCGAAAGTTAAAGAGTCGAGACTTCTTCCCTCATGTCTAGCCGCTGAGACATTGCCCATTCACTCTCAACTTCCCATTTCTCTCTCTCTCTCTCTCTCTCTATATCTATTTTTGTATCGGCCACGCTGGTCCCTTGGGGCTTTTAAGGTTTGAAACTTTTACTATCCTGCCTTTTGTTTTGATTTAGGCAGCAAGTTCTAGCCTTCCCTTTTTCCTTAAAATATATAACTGTTATAGCCACCACACGATCATCGTCATCACTTAGCAATAGCACTGCCACTTCGGAAAAATTTCCTCTTGGTTCCTTTTTTATAATTCAGTCTTATCCTTTTATCTCTCAAATTTTGAAGAAGAATTGGTAAATATTTATTTTTTGTATCTGACCTGCTCTCTTGTAATTTTTTTTTCTTTCTTTTTTCCCCTTGTTTCTCCCATTCGTATTATATATATCACTCAGGAAAGGAGGTATAAATCCGCATCATGAGTTCTTCTACGCAAGATCAATCGCCAGTCGTGTCAACCCCACGGTTGGAGCTCCAGGATCTCCCCACCGAACTCCATATACACATTGCCTCGTTCCTGACATATCCCGATGCCTTGGCGCTGAAACACACCTGTCGTCACTTCTACTCCTTGGTCTATACCGGAGTCCATCTAAAAGTGGACTGGTTAGTTGAGCGATTCGAGCGCAAACTAGAGTGCCCAATGGAGAAGTGTTCATTTCGGACGGACGAATCATTCTGCAACTGGCGCATTAGGCGGATCATGGAGCGCAGACGACGACATTTGGAATGCCTGAGAAAGAGAGGCGGCTGTCTCGTTATCGAGGGACGGACCTGTCAGAAGGACTTGGTTCCGACGTGGTTGAAGAGGAGAGGACGCATGCAATTGGTTAAGTCATTTGGGAATGAAGGTAGGTTTCTGCCACCTGAGCTTGGATCTGTTTCAAACATCCCTAACTGTCTTTTTTTTTTTTTTTAGTTTTTATCCGTGGTTTGATTGTGCTATGTCTTCAGTTGCTTTGGATGATATGCACAAGGTTTGCCACCCTCTTTTTTTTGGCATGTTTATTAGGGGGAACTTTTAAACTTATCTTGAAGCTTAAAACTGATTGCACTAGGTATATTGTTACACCCGATTCGCGATGGGCACTCCCCCTTGGCTATAATGTTGATGCTTGAACCAACAGCGAGTTATCACCTGATCTTTGCTACATGGGCGGATCAGATCTTATGATGCCTATCATGCTGATATCTGCATGTTTTGCTTTCATCCATTCATTTTTTTTAATGCGACCTATGTGGTATCCACAACATTCTCTCCCCTTTGTTAATTCTTAGGGCGGGGGGCCTTTCTTTGTCCCCTGAGTTGGCAGCTGGCTGCGACTCTCGACAAAGGGAGATTTATTAAATAATTAATGGGAGGGGTTTAATGATTTGTTATGGGGTCGAGGTCAATTCCATATATCTCAGTTTAGAATAACTTGGTTGTACCATGGTAATGTTTATAGTATATGTCCCGATAATTAAGGTCCACTCTTAGTGAAACAGTTTAAATATTGATTCTGTTTGAAAGGTTGTTCAAAATGGGCTAAGGGCGTTAAGGAATGAATGTATATGCAAGTAAAATTACTATGACGTATTTTAATTGTTTGTGTTGTGCCTTGCAAGATACCTATACTTACCAATTTAGAAGAAAAGAACGGGCAGAGAGATACTCTTTCTTGAACATCCTCCTAATTTAGATTCCACCCCTCTCCGTATAGCCTCATCATTGCTAGGAAAGGAAATCAACCCCCTCCTCCCCCCCTTTCCTTGATAGATCAACCCTCCAAATTGTGGATCTGAAATCACGAACTAGCAAATTAGTATGACGTAGGCGGATGCTACACCGGGGATAACCTCATTGTCGATCACCTTTGGTCAGCCCATATGAGACAGACTAGCAAGCAGACGGTTTCCTTGTCATCGGCGGAAGACGGCGAGTCAACAACAAATCAAGAATCATCCAAGGGCGATAGCCATGTCTATAACTGACGCTAGGGCCCATAGCCACCCGAGAAGATCTTTTATAAAAATGCCAGTTCCCTGTCTAGACACAATGGGGAGGGAAGAATACTACCAGCAATAACAAATCATAGAGAGGGTGAGAAAAGGAGGATTCGGTGGACGAAAGATATATAGGAAAAAAGAACGGATTGGGAGTGTGATGGCCAATCCAACCATGAAGCAATGGCTTTCCTCCCCATTGAGGTGATCCTACTCATCGCCAACCATCTATCGCCGAACGACCTCCTCCTTCTCCTCCAAGCCATCCCATCGCTCCCTCCACTTCTACAGTCCAGCGCCCTCCACACTCGCAATGAAAAGGGAGACACCATCCTCCATCTCCTCGCTCAACAGGGTCGTTCCCATCTCGTACGACTCCTCCACAGCCCGCGAAACCATCGTCGACTCTGCCACCAGAAGAACCGCCGGGGCCTTACCCCCCTCCATCTCGCCGTCTTCCACAACCATCCCCAGACCACGCAATCTCTCCTAACGACTGGCTGCGACCAATCCTCCGCCGAGGACTACCTAGGCCGCACCCCGCTCCACTACGCCTGTCGCTACTACTCCACTAATCCCCATTCCACCAACATCGCCCCGCCGCTCGTTCGCATCCTACTCGCCCACGGCGCCAACCCCTCCGCACGCGATAAGACAGGCGGCACCCCCCTCCACACCTGCATCGAATACCAGGGATCCCCATCCACCCTCCAATCCCTCATCGACGCCGGCGGGGATCCCACTCTGCGCAAGGCCTCCGGACTCGCCCCGCTTTTCTACGCCGTCTGGCTTGGTGATGAACCCAGCGCCCGCGTCCTGCTCGACTCGGGAGTCGACCCCTCGGGTGCCTGCGAACGGGGCGAGAATATCCTCAACGTCGCCGCTTACAATGGCTCCCCGGCCGTTGTCCGTCTGCTCCTCGGTCGCAGTCGTCGTCTCGATGTCACTGCCACCAACCACACCGGCATGTCCCCGCTGATGTCAGCCGCTGTGCGCGGCAATAATGAAGCCATCCGTTTGCTTCTAGACGCGGGCTCAGATCTCTCGACCCAGAATGACTACGGGCTAAATGCTTTGCATTGGGCCGCGAGGAATGGGAAAGATTCCACCGTTCAGTTACTGCTCGACGCGGGCGTCGATCCATCCGTCTTAGATGGTGATGGTCATACGGCTCTCGACTGGGCTATGAAAGAGGGTCATATGAACGTGGTTAAAGTCTTACGAGGTCAACAGCAGAAGAAGCAGCAGCAATCACATCAATTTATTCGGCCTCGAGTCACATTATCTATCACTACCTAGGTAGATAATAGCTCGCATTGAGTACTCTCTTCTTCTTCTTCTTCTTCTTCTTCTCCTCTCATTTTACATATACATATATACACCTCCATGTCCTACAATAAATCTTATGTCCCCTAAATAGAATCAACCCTTACTTGAATACACAGCTATCTATGTATACGCTATAAAGATGTTTAGATAAAGTGCTCTTCAAAAATTCCATAAATCTCCCGAGCTAATAACATGTGTTTCTTTCACAAGTAGATCCTCCCTACTAGCCTGGATCCATTACCCCACATCAAACCAATGTGGGTAATTATATTAAAACACCTAAAATCATATATTTACACCTATCTTTACCTATGTTAAGCGACCAAGCTATACTGTGCACAGCTATGTATGTACACAAGTGAACAAATATGTACATACAGCATACAGAGAGGGTACCTACTTAGTTACAATGGAGCTAGCTTACCAAGCAGAAGGAGCTAAATATTTATGACCTACATACGACCTACGTAGCTACCTAGGTAGGTAGTTAACTAGGCAGAGCTGTCTCTGATTTATTGTTCTTCTACAAAGGTGTTACAGGTGAGATTGTTTCTCTCAACGATAAGTAGAATCAATTCATACTCTCGGAGAACTAGGTATGACTAGGTAGATAGAAAACGAAACAAGAGATGATTGGTGACATTGAAGAGGAAAAATATGACTCCCCCAAAGGCTTTCTCTCTTGGGGTCCATGTACTTATATACAGTACAACAGTCCCTTGGAGATAAAGCCTACCTAGGTTACATCATGATTTTCATCATCATCAAGAGGGAACAATAGAAAGATGGAAAAGGAAAAGGAAAAGGAAACAAGAGGACTGTTTCTTAAAAGAAGAGAAAGAAAAAGGAAAACAAATAAATAAAGAGAAAGAAGGGACATAAGAAATTGTGACCGACTTCCGTTTCCACCTCTCTCTCTGATCATTTGATCTCCCAGACAATCCTATGTTTCTGCGTGATGTTTGTTGGTTGATTGTGCTTTTCTTTTTTTTTTTCTCTTAAGAAAAGTGAAAAGAAAAAAGAAAATTAAACACGAGGGGGTTCCTGGGGACCAATGCAGACATTTGAAAAACAAATGTCAGCGTGGCAGCAGTCGGCATCATTGCGACATCTACGCTTGCATTTAGGGTCACGCTTGTCAACAGGGGGATCCTGAGGACCAAGGCAGACATTTGCGAAGCAGACGTCTGCATGGCAGCAGTCAGCGTTGGTACGGCAGCCGCGCTTGCATTCAGGGTCGCGCTTGTCATGCTATTTATTGGTTTTTTTATATGTTAGTTTGGAGTTGGTGTAGTTGTGGTTGTTATTGTGTTGGGGGGGGGGGGGGGGGGGGGGGGGGGGTTTAAAAAAAAAAAATAAAAAAATTAAAAAAAAATTTAAAAAAAAAAAAATATTTACCACCGTTGCAAATCACACCAACATGTGACCAAAAATTTAAAACTAGTTTTAAGTGTTAATGGATTATTTTTTTATTTTTATATTATATGACAGTAAGAAAAATTA